>MU184325.1:100293-128352 GCA_016904865.1 Pissodes strobi | reverse complement strand
ATATATATATATATATCAATAAGAGTACCTCAGCTTTAGTTCTTTGATAAAAGCAAGTAGCCTGAATGGTGCTATGGATGAAAGTTCTTCCTGTTCGACGATGTAGCACCCGAAGTAGGCCATTCGTTTATTCGCGACCGCCTCGCACTTCGTGAGAAGGTGTTCCGGGGTTTCCTCTCCCTCCTTACAGAACCGCGAACTTCCCTTCTTTTTAATTTTTATTCTCTCCAAGTGCCTTCTTAGCCGGCAGTGGCCCGTCAGAAAGCCGGTGACGATGCGGAGATTGTTCTTATTCTGTGTTAAAAGGTGTTTTGATTTTCCTGGGTGAGGGGCCCTAGAAACATCTTTGATTGCCTTATTCCTGGAAGGAGTCCCCATAGACTGATCCATTTGGTTCGCTCTTCTTTCCCGAATTCATCGTTGTATGTATACGTCCCTATGGCACAGATATTACGGTCATAAAAGTGGAGTTTGTGCTCCTACATTGTCTGCTTTTTCATTGCCTTCTATCCCAGCGTGTCCTGGTATCCATTGAAGGGATAATTTGTTATTCTTGCTTAGTTTATTTAGCCTATCTAGGCATTCCCATACCACTCAGAGAATAAGTTGACTGACAATCCATTTGTTAAAATATCAGCTTGTTGATTATTGAAAGTAGGAATCAACAAGCTGATATTTTAACAAAAGAATTGTCAGTAAATTTATTCTCTGAATTTAAAAACAAATGAGATTAAGAGATTTTGGTGAGAAGGGGTGTTGAGTGTTGAGTCAGCTAAAATCCGCCATTTTGTAACTACCTGCAACAAAGGCTATACCACCGATTGTGGACTTGGAAGTATTGCGTTTGTATTTCTCGGTAACTGAGCGTTACAATTAGAAATCTTTTTGCAGCATCATAAAACATTGCATTAAGTAGATGCCCGCTACTTGCTGCCCCTCTAAAATAGTTTATAGTATATTTGTAAAAAATATGTTTAATGCTTATCACTCGGTTGTCCGGGCTGTGGAAGAGACGACTGGCATATATAGCCTTAAGAGCATATATATAGCCTATAGAGAGGGGTTTGATTGGGCTTCCTCAAATTTTAGATTAAGTTCAATTCAAAGACTTGCTGTGAGTCAAGTTGCAGCATGATTCTGTTTTGGACCGATGCGATCGGAGAAAGATGCCCTGTAGCTGACACGCAAATACACATCATATTTATTAGTAAGTAGCTCTATATTGCCATAATATGAATTAGGCCATTAACTCTCCAAAGGTGTCCACGAAACAAAAATTAAGCAAGCTCCCAGCAAATGGTTTCTCTTAATTTAAATAGTGTTACTGTTGCTGTTATTAACCGCAAACCAATTATAATCGAATTTTGTCGTCCCGCCACGAAGAACGAAAAAACAAATTGATTGGGCGATATGAAATCCATTTTCTGTGGCGATCGGAGTATACTAGACAACCAATCGTCCGAGAGTGTGATAATGCTTTTAGGCACACTTTGAAAGGTAAAACAAAACGAAGTCAGTGGCGCAGATCGGATAGTTTTATTGGCACTTCGATAAACATTCTTGTTAATTCTAATCAATATTTAATGACTACTCATTAGTTATTTAAGTGTAACAAGTGCAAAAAGTCCAACTTTTTTGCAAGCGACGCGAAAATTGTCAAACAAAACCGTATGAGCAATATCAGAACTTATTCCCGATAAGTCTAAACCTATATACGAAACATGTTGTTGTATGACATGTGATATCACTGTATTCTTCAGTTTCACATTCCTTACAGAACCACTTCTCTGCAGCCTGTTTGATCTTCCTAAGCCTTTTAAGGGTTTCTTCTTCTTCTGCTTTTCTGCACTGCTTTCAAGATAATCCTTATAACGGCTGCTTGTAATTTCCAATACCTCTGCTTCTTTCTGCGATGCAACTTTCAATGGCTTCGGCAAGGGCGCGATTTCATCCAAACTACTAGCAGGCAGAAAGTTTGAAGTGGTTGGTAACCGCTTATCTAAATCGACTTCTGGTTGAGATGCGATAGGTGTTAAGCAGGCACGTGGTACTAACTGATGATTTTTCAGTACCGACAGAGGGATATCATCATCATCATCATCATCAAACAGTCGTTCGCGTCCACTGCTGGACATAGACCTCCCTTAGTGTTTGCCATCTCTTTCGGAATTGTGCGTCATGTATCCAGTTTCTCCGGATTCTTTTTATGTCATCAGTCCATCTTTTTGCTGGTCTGTCTCTATTTCTATAGGCTTCGTGCCTCGACCTCCACTCCAAAATACGTTTTGACCATCTTCCGTCCGTTGTTCGTGCCAAATGTCCAGCCCAGTTCCACTTTAAGATTTCAAACCTTTCTATGACGTCAGTCACATCCGTTGTATCCCGTATAGTCGCGTCGGGTTTCCTGTCTTTCAGAGACAGCCCCAGCATTGACCGCTCCATTGATCTTTGAGCAACATGCAGCTTATGTGCCGCTCTTCTGGTAGGCGTCAACGTTTCTGCCACATAGGTTAATACTGGCAGTATACATTGGCTATATGTTTTCCGTTTGAGACATATATGAATGTCTGATTTAAAAATATCCTTAAGCCTACCAAATGCCGCCCACGCCAAACCTATTCTCCTGTTCAGCTCGTAGGTCTGATAATCTTGGCCAATCCTGATTCAACTTGCTCGATGTTCCTACCGTCAACTGAGATGTTCTCGCTCATGACAAGGTTGGTCATAAATTGCGTCTTCGCAAAATTAATTTTTAGTCTCTGTGCACACTTGTTGAAGGCTCCCCAGCATTACTCTTTTAAAGGCATACTCTAGTATGCTGGTAAAGAGTTTCGGATATATTGTGTCGCCCTTAAGAACTCCCCTCTCGAATTGATTTTTTTTGTGTCTGCATGTAACCTTACACATGCAGTTGTCTGCTTGTATACGTTCTTCAAAAGGGAATTATAACGATAGTCAATACGACAATACGCCAGCGCTAGCAGCATCTTGTGTTGACTTACGAAGTTGAAGGCCTTCTCGAAATCTATGAATACTAGTACAAGTGATTTGTTATACTCGATGGTATTTTCTATTAGAGTCTTGATCGTTTGAAGATGATCGTTTGTTCCGTACTCTGCTCTGAATCTAACCCGTTCTCTTGGCTGCTATAAGTCTAATTTAGATGTTAGATGCTTTGATATAATCTTCATGTAGAGTAACGTGCGACAGTAAGCTTATGAGTCTATAGTTTTCTAGTTTTGCGGCGTCTTCCTTTTTATGCATTACGATTATTACAGCATTATCCCATTGGGAAGGTGTTGTTCCCTTTAGGAGATATGCATTGAAAAGTCTGCATATATTCTTAAGCATATGTTTCCTCCTGCCTTAATTAATTTGATAACAATTCCCTCTTCGCCTGGGGATTTATTTTCCTTCATTTCTTTCAGTGATGTTCTTACCTCATCCAGGGTAATATCAGGAATATCTTCAGAACCCTGATTTTGGACATGAGGCACGTTCACAGGTAGATTTTGTTGTTTTTTTTCTTTGTGTAGCTCTGTATAAAAGTCCTCCACCAACTTTAAAATGATTTTTTTCCTTGTGTGAGGTAACTTGACCTGCCCCATCTTCTAGCAAATGTTTTTGTACCAGATGAGAAATTTCTTCGAACGACCTTCAAACTTTTATTGTTTTCGATAACGTTTCCTATTTCTTTAAACTTTCTTACATCTCCCCTGACGCCCTTTGAAATGTTTCTATTCAGGATCCGCAGTTGGTCTGCATTCGTGGTGTGCTTAAAATTTAGTTGTCTTCTGTGTTTCATAAGACTCATTGTGTTTTAACTAAGCTTATCCTTTGACTTCTTGTTTTTGTAGCACCACCGTTCTTGCTCGTCCCTTAAAATTGTGTTAATTTCTCTATTCACTGCTTTGATATTTACTTCCTTACTTCTCGCAAGCTCAGAGTTCTTCAGTTCGAGGACTATCTGTTTCTGGTATTCATCCAGGTCTTTGACATCAGGCCACTATTGAGGTGTTTGTTTTAATATCATATTTGCCCTCTCTCGTTTTATATTTATAGTCACCTTTGCTCTCATCATTCTATGGTCGGTACTGAATGAAAATTTATTTAGTACGTTTACATCTTACACAATCTTTTTCCTGTCGGTGATAATATAATCGATTTCATTTTTAGTAATTCCGTCTGGGCTTGCCCACGTCCAGCACTTTTGTTTACTCTTCTTAAAAAATGATTTCATGGCGTACAGTCCGTGGTGTGCTAGGAAGTCAAGTAGTGTATTTCCTCTTTTGTTCCTCTGACCATAACCATGTTCTCTCATCGCGATCACGGCTTTATCCTCTTGGAATCCCAGTTTTGCATTCAAGTCTTCTATCATAAAGTTGTAGTGAGTTTGTCTTTTTGCCATCGCAGCTGCAATGTCTTCATGAACACCTTCCACTTCTTCGTTCGGATGTGTAGTTGTTGGGACGTAGACCTGAATAACTTTTAGTCTGTATTTTGAGCTCAGTCTTAGCACAAGAAACGTCACTCTCAAGAATACACTGTCGATCTGGACGACGTTGCTAGCGTGTTTTTTGTTTATTAAGAAACCTACTCCTCCTTCCGTTGAGTCATTGTCTCCTTTGTGATAAAACAGGTGTCCTGACTTCAATTTTATTTGTTGTTCTCCCTTTCTTATAACTTCGCTCAATCCTACAACATCCCAGTTTATGTGCTCCTCTTCTAACTCCAGCAATCTTTCCTCTGATGACAGTGTTCTCGTATTCAGTGTAGCAACTTGCAGTCGTCGTTTCTGATAGTTTGGTCATCATTATCACTACTTCCATATTGTTCAAATTCAGACGCTTCATTTGTCTGAATAGCATCAGGTCTAAGCGCTTCAGACGCAACAAAATCGGAGTCAGTGAACACATGTCTAATTACAGGCCAAACACCAGTTGCCCTGGACCCATTTACTGCAGTTTCAATGGTTGCTGCTCTTCCATATGCTGCATTTACTTGAAATTGCGTAACAGTTCGTCCAGCATTGCTCCCCAACCACCTTTCTGAAGCCTGAGTATAGTATACCACTAATGGTTTAAAAAACGACCTATCCAGAGGTTGCAAGCGGTGCGTTACGTCAATATCGCTAGAAGAAGAGCTTCAAGATTTTTACAATAAGTCGTGTGGCCGTCCAAAAGAAGCAACACTTTATTTTCTTTGTGGGGTGAACAGTGTAACCCCTTTACGAAGATTTTGCTAGTGATGTATCCTGAGTCAGATATTTCGATTTTACTACCAGGCTTAATTCTGCAATATAACATTTTATTTTAAAAATAATACGCGGGGAATGTGGGGATGATAAAAACCCTACTATACTTACACAACACAGCATCATTGTTGCGTTAACGCCGCGCCCCGCTAACGACTAAGCCAACATCCCTGGACCCTTTCGTTGCGACAAATTTTTGACATTTTTTCGCCGCAGTCGAGAAACCAGACTCATCCATGTTTCGTCATCTAAAAATAAATATTAAATAATATTTCATATCAATACCTATTGCAAGCAAAAATCACAATGCAATATCTCGTATAGTTGCTCAAATTGAAGGAGGCTTCCGTTCAATATGGGCAACCTTACCTTAATAATAACATTTAAATGAGCGATCAAGTCTTGTTGTATTTGATAATGCACTAATGAAAGTAATTGACAGTTAAAATAACTAAGATTTATGAAATGATGGTTATTTATGCAATTTATACTTAATCATTCAAACAAAGTGCCTTGTAACGCCACTGATGAAGGCCGTCACGGAAACCGACATGAGAACTTACAATCTTGACTTTGTCATCGAATACTTTCGTTTGTTTTTGATTTTCCGGCTAAACGGATTTAATTTCCCGCCTTTCCTGGTCCTGAAAATCAATCTGAACATATTTTTTATTTATCTGCCGTCATGCGAGCTGTTTTTGTTACTTAGATCGGAAGTAATTCATATTGTGCTTTATAGGTATTTTATATCTGTCTTACGAGTTCAAATATATAGGTAATATGACCCAACGTAACATCTAAAATGTTCGACATTTTGCTGTTTTTAATAGGTATCTACCATGCTGGAATGAAACTTTTTGTCTTTGCTTAAATTTATGGAAATAATAATTGTATTCAAATCATGTGCAGCATAGATTCACGTGAATAGCTATGACTTGTTTTATTGCAATAAAAATTGACCATAAACAACACAAGTCTCCAAGTGTCTAAAGAATTAGATGTTTTCGTACAGTATTTTACCCATGTCAGAGGTCAGATAACGGACATAAAAATAAAATAACGGTCGGATTTAGCATCGTGGAAGGGTAGAAAAAGTGTGCTATTTATTTCATCGGGCCGCGATAAAAATACTGGCACAGATTTGGGCTAGAATTATTATTATGTATGCAAAAGTTCCATTTAAAAGTGGAACAAAATTAGCACAGCTCTTCTAGGGGTGAACAATGGAACTTCATCACAGCCACCATCATATCTATACATCCCATTTTACCACTTTTTAACAAAACTAAGAAAAATACTAACATTGAATTTTCATTAATATCAGATATAGAGAAATTTACTAAATTCATTATTCAATTTTATTGGTAAGTTATTAAATTTTTGAAACTTCAAGTAAAATTAGATTCCACTAACCATTACTTCACAATATAAAACATTGTATTTCTCCTCCGGTTCGTGCACGTATGAAGAGTTGAAGAGCGGCACGAGATCTGATATACCATTTATTTTGGGGAGAGCTGGAAAGCCCCACCTTAGGCGGAAAATGTCTTCGGTGCCACATCTAAATTTCTACCGAAAAGTTGTTAAAAATTCGCGGCATTGCCAAAAGAGGTATAAAATTGTAAATAAAAATAATAAAGGGTGGATACTTCTAAATTATGTATATTATATCTTACTCAAATATAAAATATTCGCTGAAACGTTATTAATATTATATATTTTATATCCACTAAATGAAGTAATATTTACGTCCTATCTATATGGCTATTTATTTTGTTTATTCGTACCTACCTGAGAGTTTAACAGAAAATTGAATTCCTACATGAGCCTTTCAACTATGTTATCACCACCCATTACTGAAATCTCGTTATTGGTATATGTTTCCTCAATACAAAAAATCAAAATACGAAACTCATTTTGTATACTTTTGGACAGTCCAGTTCTTTTTTATGTTCGGCAAAAGGAAAGTCCTATGCCACTCAAACGAACGGTGCGTGTGGGGAGAAGATGGCGGACGGTGGACTTGAAGCGCTGTAGGTTGTAGTTTTCGGGAAAGACGTTACTCGAAAGTCTATTCCAGAGCGAGGCAGTTCTCCAGACAAAGTCTGGCAACAGAGACATCCTAGATGTTCGCAACAGAATCGTATGTGGATGAGCAGCTTGTGTCTGGTGGGTGTTTCTGTTTGGCACAACTCTAGGTTGAATCATACAGCTCGTTTGAACCCCTTCCGTAGTAGTACCGATAGTAAAGAGATAGGTCCGCCACTTTTCTTCGATGTTCAAGGTTGCCAAGATCTTTAGTCAACTCTGGATCATCCACAAGAATAAATGCTCTCGTCTGTATGGAGTCCAATAGCAAGTGTTTGGGTGCCGAGCTCCACACATGGGAACATACTTCCAAAGTGGTCTTATCTGGGCCTTATAGATCAGTAAGAGCTGATGAGGTGTATACAACTTTTTTGCTTTATATAGTGCTTCTAGCTCTTGAGCTGCTGCTTTGGCGATATTGGTAACGTGATTACGCCAAGTCAAGTTGCTTTCTACGTTGATGCCCAGCAGGCTTATGGATAAGACCAGAGTCAGTGCTTGTTCTGCATTGATAACTCAGGTCCTGCGGTGTTTGCTTTTTTTTGAGATTACAGCTGCTTGAGTCTTTCCTGCATTAAATTGGACATTATTCTTCTCACCCCATTCCACGATGGCGTTCATATCCCCATTGACGGAGCAATTTGATTTTCTCGCTCGCATTGGAAACGAGCAGCGGTGTTTGTGACATGAATGAGGATACAAGGGTGCTCTCGTCTGCAAAGTTGTAAATAGAATTGTTTGCCCTCTCTAAGAGATAGTTGATATAGAGTTGAAACAGTATGGGAGATAATATACACCTATGAGGAACTCCGGCCTTAATTGTAGATTCTTCCGAAAGATGTGCATCAATACCAACGTGGATGCTTCGATTCCTTAAGAAATTGGAGAGCCATAGAAGCAGTACTGGTGGTAGTCCGTATGCTGTAAATTTACTTAACAAATTGTCACGCCACATCCTATCAAATGCTTGGGATATGTCGAGATCCACTGCACCAGATTGGCCGTAGCTCTCGATGGCTTTGGTCCACAAGTAGGTCACATAAATCAGTAGATCTCCCGTTGATCTAAGCTTGCGGAAGCCATACTGACGATCGCTTATGATGGCTGCCGATTGGAGATATTTTAAGAACAGTTCGTTGATCAGTTTCTCAAGACTTTGGACATGATGGGAACTAGGGCAATTGAACGGTAGTTATTTGGAATCGTTTTTTACCTTTCTTCGGGATTGGTTGCACATGAGCGCATTTCCAGCTAGAAGGAAAACATGCAGTTCTGTATGATACGGAGAAAAGCCTGCCTAGTGGAACTGTAAGTTCAGCAGCACATTTCTTAAACACTATTGATGGAACGCCATACGGTCCTGTGGTCTTGTTAGTGTCAAGGCTTTTGAGTATTCATTTCACTTCACATTGGCGAAATACCATTGAGGAATTCGCTCTCGTAATAATTGGGGGAGACTTTCCTTGATGACCTAAGGTAAAATTAGATGTAAATATTTTGGCAAGAATGCTCGCTTTTTCTTTTGCCGTTTCCGCTACTGGAGCCATCATCTTTGGTCAGTGGTGGGATTGACGTCTTTGAGAATCCCTGATTGACAGATTTGGCAACTGACCAAAAGGATCTTTAATTGTTAGGACAGTCGAGAAGCTTGTTCTTGATCTGCTTGTTATATCCCTCCTTGCTCTTGTCAATCGTCCGCTTACACTGGTTTCTATTCGTGATGAATATATTTCGATGGATATATAGATAAATATTTATTTTCAACATTACATTATTTTTATACCTATAACCTAGTGCAAAGTGTAATAGGTATCTGTATAGCGAGTTTCTTGTGCGCACTGTATTATGCTCTCACCCACTCGCGGACTAAACATCCTAGGACGCGGGCTGATGTCGGCCCTAATTCGCAAAAGGTAAGCGGCAATGATGTCCAATCAGAATTCTATGGGATATATCCCTTTAATTTGGCTACGTGGGTTGCTCGCCAGGTTTGTGTGTGCTTTATTTCTAGTTTTCCGGGTTGTTTTATGAGAAGCGACAAGGCAGGGAAAGCATGAAAAACCCTGCTTCACGTTGGACGACACAACACTTAACACAGATATATACAATATATATACAATTATGTTATTAGGCTTTGCCTGGGTCGAGGAGGACATACACACATAAAATATATACAATATATACAATGTCAAGGCATAATGCCTCAATCAAGATCATATAACATATCGCGGCTGCTGGAAACTTAGAGTGTTTGCCTGGGAAAGGGCAGCAAGTGCAGCGATGTGAGCAATGCTGAGTCTGAGGCTTCAGCTTCAAGCGTGAGAAGACTTATTTTATATGCTGCGGCTAGCTCCTCCCCTCGGCCTATCGAGCTACAGCGGTGTTTATGCTGCCGATAGCTTCGGCGCTTGTGTGAGATGATTTGTTCAATGGAACTGTAGGCTGTTTAGTTTTGAGGAACTTAGACGAGGGTGTTTGGATTGATCGAGGTGGTAACGAATATATTTCGATTTTCGGCTGTCGGATCCCGGCGCCATTTTGCGGCATGTTTAGCATTGACTGCCCTTGAGCAATTTTTCTCAAATCATGGTTTCCTGTTAGCCCTTTGAGGACCACTGATTACCACAATTCAAATGCCGCCTATTAAATTGCTTAGTGGTTTTCTGATGGTACCAGCGTGTAAAGTTGGCTGCCTAACATGCTGAAAATATTTTGTATTAAGCATTGCGCCGGCAAATGTTTCCTATCGGGCTCCCCGCGCATTTATCGCCCTTTGTTGGCGGGAAACTTCCTACGCCGGGATAAAATAGTGAAAATCTATTTATTTTAACCCTTTTTGAAAATGGCAGGTATGTACACTTTCTGCTGTTTTTTGTGCAATTATACAAATAAGTTATGCAGGAAAAGCTTATTTTATTTCTTTTTATTGTAGTTTTTATTTTAGGCACTTTGGTTATTGAACTTTAGCGCCGCAAAAAGTAACAAGTAACAGTTTTTTTGTAAAAAGTGCAGTAGAAGGTTTATAGAGGCATATACCAAGTGTTAAAAAGATGCGTATAATTTAAAAAATTTCAAATGTTTTTTTTTATTTCGGCATAGGTATTTTGGTTTAGTGTTTGTTGGTTGAAACATTACTAGAATGATAAATGGGCACTTAGCGCTTTCCAAGTAGTAGACAAAAAATTGTTTTAGCAGAAAAAGGGGGAGTTTGGAAAGAAAAAAGCTAGTTCTGGTGCTGAAAAATCTACACCAGGATGAAATTTATGGTATCGTTGATGAAGTACCAAGTGGTTCTGAATCTAAAGAGTCAGATATAAAAAGCGATTGTAAACAAAACATAACAAGAACTGTTTTTCCGCTAACCATATAATAATAGGTTTATTTCCTCATGTATTCACTTTGTTTAATTTATTTTTTTTTTTTTAAATTTTTTTTCCATCTTTGTTCAGAAAGGTTGTTATTTGCCTAGTGGTAATTTGGGGATACCATCTCCTGCAGGATAATCCTTAATATTTGTACTTGTCAATATCATTTTGAATGCTTACTATAATATAAATAAACAATTACACCGTTTATATTGATTTCTTTTTTAGAAAAATAGATCCGGCCTCAAAGGGTTAGAGATACATTTCATAGAGCAGGGGATGAAAGCTTCCATACTAGCTAGGATAACTTGAGTTATCTCATCAGCAGATTCAGGGGTGTTTTGATTCTTAAAGCAGACATCTTTCCAAGAAAGAGAAAGATAAAACTCGCGAATATCGCTCCACTTTGCAAATTTGTAGTGCCAAACCTTTCGGGGTACCTGTGGCTCCTGTATTTTGATAGCAAGTTCACAGGTTGCGGCTATAAGATTGTGGTCTGATGAGCCCAACGGCGGAGGTTGGACAGTTACGGTGTAGGTGTCAGGATTAGTTGTTAAGAGTAGATCCAGGACGCTAGCAAAGTCTTTTTGACGCTCAGGAATCCTGGTAGATTCGTCAACCAGCTGAGTAAGGCCATAATTTATGGCAAAAAACTTGGCTCTTCATTGTCGTTTTTGTTGTAAAAACTGTTGTCCCTTAATCTGTTGAACAATCTAACTTTTCGCTTAACTAAATAATTAAATATATATCTGAAATTAGCTATATTAAAAAAGATTCGGATTCATTATGGCGCCTAAATGCAAGTACCTGTTTCCTTAAAAATATTGTTGTACCTATTTAATATGTCACTAATAAGCGATTTTTTCTAATAAAATTTTTGAAATATGTACATTCCTTAAATAAGAATCTCTAATGGTCGATATGTTTTAGGAAAGTCAAACTAGACTGGGGATGCGATCCTTGGACGAATCATATTGTCGCGATAGGATTCATCCGCGACACCACTCCTTGGTGAGCGTGCAGGAATATAGCTCAGATTCGGGATCGATCTACGTCATATAAGAAGAGATGATAAAGAAAATGCTTCAATTAAAAACAATAACAACCTCTATTGGTCAAGGACTTAATGAGAAAACGTTAACATGGCCAATTAGTCAGAAGTTTAATAAGATTATATTACAGCCGATTACTAACGTGTACATGTTTTCCCGATTGAAGTATATTTATGAACTGTTTGTAGGTCTTTGGTCACTGTTTAATAAATATAGTTTTTCTGCAGATTTTGGGTTGTGTTTCATTTATAGTTACACTTAAAGTTTACACTGCACTTGATCTGCTGATTCTACTTTGAAAATTATCTTTCTCAGGATTTTGACAAGTTTATCATAGAATCGACATTGGCTACTGTGGATATGAAACCCCTGGACTTCACGACAATGTGAACTGCAAAGCCCAAATTTGTGTAAGGGAAAAAGGATAGGTTAGATCCTAAAGCACCCAAGTGGACTGCCCAGGAGTTGGTTTTAGGTGAGACACAAAGTCTGCCGAACTGATGGTTCGCTAGCATTTTTATATGATAAAATGAGCTGATCATTGCACGTTTAAGATTCATAATTGCTCCCGTTGATTGCTCGCGTTGTTTATAATTTGTCTCTAAGGTTTATATAATATTTTCCAAGTTCAAGTTCAAACTTAGGACAGGGTGATTTATATTTAGTAGTTTATGCATTTTAGTAGCTCACACGTGCCCCAACGTTTACAAGACCCCTATTGCTTTAAAAAGAAATACCTCAATTCGAGAAAACATATTGCATTTTACATCAGCTTACTATAACTATACAATACAAAATGTCATCAGTGGCTTTGATTATTAATTTATCCATATAACGAACATTTTCTTAACGATTTTCTAAATCATATTAACACCAAAGAACCCACAATCAAATTCACTATAGAAAAGGAAATTAATGAACAACTTTCATTTCTTGACATTCTTATAAAAATGACTTGAATAGTTTCGAAACAAAAATATACAGGAAACCAACACATACAAACAGATATTTAAATTTTTATTCAAATCACCCAATAATGGTAAAAAGGGGGTCGTAAAAAGTATATATGATCGAATGAGAATTATTTGTAATAATCAAAATTTCAACACAGAAAAATAATTTTTGAGCAATATTTTGATTAATAATAACTATCCTATTGATTTCATTCAAAAATGCTTTATAGAATTTGAACAACCAAATATCACACAAAATCAAAATAGACCTATTACGAACCTCTTTATTCCTTATATTCCTGGTTTATAAGACAAAATAAAACGAATAGGTAATATATTTAACATTCGTACAATTTTCAAAACAGAAAACACCCCTAGATCTAAACTAACAAAAACAAAACCACTTAATGAAAATGAAACTACTGTAAAATACCATGTGAATGTAATAAATTTTATATAGGTGAGACCTGTAGACCATTATCAAAACGTATAAAAGAACACCAAACTTATATTAGAAATGCACAATTCCACAAATCACACATTTGTCAACATGCGTTTGATAACAATCACAGAATACAATGGAACGCTTCTAGTATTTTGGCAAAGGAGCCTTCATCTAAAAAACGTAAAATTAAAGAAAGTGCTTTAATTTTTTTAAATAAAGATGAATGTGTTGCTTTAACTTCTGTTAGTTTTAATAGCACATCGTTACCTTTGCTAAAAACTGAAGTTGATAAGGGGCACTTAAAAATTAACTAATCCTTTTAACAAAAATCATTAAATTCTTCCTAAGCGAATAACACCAAATTATAGATATATAAAACTTCAAAAACAAATTTACCAATTAACACGTCATTATCACACTAAATACCAGTTAACCAGTAATTAAATATCGCATTATAATTATTGTCATCTTGTCAAAGTCAGTTCAGAGCCTGACAATCTGCAAGAGCTTTTTACTGTTTTATTGTATTTGCTAACCATTTTCTTTTTTAGTTTTTTGCCTTTCTTGAAAACGATAGCCGACTTGCTATCGAATCGACGATATATAGGTACACATTTCATAAGGGTCACTAAACTTGTACTTGTTCAGTTTACATCCTGGAGCCTGGGCCGAAGAGGCTCTATAACAATTCAAGCCAAGTTTAATCATTTGTGGAGCCAAAGACAATCAATTCCAAGGTAAAAATATCAATGGCTTTGTTACTTTCTGAATCCAGGCTGATCTTTTGTAACTCTTTTTCTAGCTTCCTATGTAGTCTATGTTTTAGCATTGTTTGACATACCCTTGGATCAACTTTCGCTTAACTGAAATCAGTTATGTAAGAAATATTTGTTTATTTAGTATAGAGCAACCTCCCCAAATACAAAATAATAAAAAAAATTCTGCGGAAATGCATCATTTTCATTTTTTCGACTCTAGAATGACTGAAATCAGTTACATGAAAACATGTTTCTGTTTTACTTTCCAAATATTTTTCCAAACATAATACCGCAAAAAACTTCTTGCGGAAATAAGTCATTTTCGTATTTTGAGTTAGTTTGGGTTAGCTTTTGTTAGTTTTGGTTGGCTTTGGTTAGTTTGGGTTAGTTTCGTCGCGTTTAAGCTACTACGCAATTGCGTGAAGAAAGCGCGAAGCGCAAGTCTCTCTTCACGCAAGCCTATGCGAAGCAATTTCGGTTAGCTTGGGTTAGCTTTGGTTAGTTTGGGTTAACTTTGGTTAGTTTGGGTGAGCTTTGGTTAGTTTGGGTTAGCTTTGGTTAGCTTTAGTTAGTTTGGGTTAGCTTAGGTTAGTTTACGTTAGCTTTGGTTAGTTTCGTCTCGTTTAAGCCACTACGCACTTGCTATGAAAAAATGAAAATGACGAATTTCCGCATGGATATTTTTGTATCTTTATGTTTAGAAGAATGTGTGAAATGTGAAACAAAAATATGCATTTATGTAACTGATTTCAGTTATTCTAAAGATTATAATATTCTATTAAAAAATAAAAAATGATATATTTCCGCCACAAGTTTTTCGTGTGTTTATGTATAGAAAAGTGTTTAGAAGGTAAATCAGAAATATGTTTTTATATAACTGGTTTCAGTTATTCTAAAGTTGGAAAAATGATAATAATGCATTTCCTCAGAAAAATAAAATCATTTTGTCTTTAGGGAGGCTTTCATATTTCAAAAAAAAAAAAAAATTTTATATAACTGGTTTCAGCTAAGAGAAATTTTACCCATACCCTTAAACTATTTGAGGATATATCACATGTGAGAGTCTACTGGAGAGACTACTATGCGCATCCACTGGTGCTTGGTATATACATGCAACAAAAAGAAACGTATTTTTATAAATTGTCATAATAATTCTACATCTCTATTTCTAGATTTTCAAAACAAAAGAATAGTTTGTAGAAAATATTTGTTTTTTGAAATCATATACTCTATAGTTATCTATAATATTTAAAAGATGGTTCTGTCTTTATACTATTAACCATGGGTCCTTAATTCTTATTTATCTATAAAAACGATCCTGTCTTCTAATATTTTACTATATCACCAATATTAACGTTTATTGAACTTTTAAAATTGTATTTTCAAATGTCGATCTATACAAAATTTGCCGATTTTGCTTATGTATATTATTTACGTAATATTAGTTTATCTGACTCAGTTATACGTGTTGACCTATAAAAAATTTGCTAATTGGACTTATTTAAACTCGCTGACCTACTGCAACATGCAGACTATGTTTATAGATATGAAATATCTTTGAAACTATCCACATTATATGCCTTTTAGAATTTTATTATTTGTCTGAATTTTTGCTTTGCAATGCCATCTGGTTCTCTTTTAATTGAATATGCTTATTCCTGGTTCTCTTTCTAATAATTGCTAGTTTCACATCTCGTAGGATGCGTCCAACCTATGACAGGTGATCTTCAGATTATAGCATTTTGATCATAATTTTATGTAATAAAAAAGTATATTATAGTTTACTCTAGGTTTTTAGCTTCTTTCCTCTGTGGTGTCCTTTAGTTCATTGTGGCTAGATGGCGACAGGATCCGCCATCCTTTCTTACAGATTCCTTGGTGGTTGTCGTTTTGGTGGCTGATTGGTTATTGGCCTCTGGTTGGCTTTCGAATCTGGTAGGTGGTGTCTTTGGTGGATTTTTCTGAACTGTTTGGTTGTTTCGCAGATTGCTTGTTTACTCGAAGCCTGGCAGATGGTGTTTCTAGCATGTCAGTCATGTCATCGTGTCATGAAACTTGCTGTCACTTTCGGCTCTACGCAGCCGTCTGTCTTGTGTGTGGATTTCTTCAATACTTAAGACTTAATGATGGGTATGGCAAAAGGGCGGCGGCTTGCTTTTCTTGCTTCTCAGTGCATTGCCATTAACTAAACAGTACAACAAAGTATAGTGGATATTGTTTTTGTGCTGATAATTATAATGCGAAATGTGCTCATTTTGGTCGACTTGTGCTACTGTGGCTTGCAGATTTGCACATTGACCTGGAATATGACATATGCACGAGATATTGACAATACTATATACTTATGAATTTAAATGTCTATGAGCTGACCTAGATTAGATTAGACCCTAAGATTTGCTCTTCTTCAATTATTTATTAGATCATTTATATCGTCCACTGCTAGTGAATTTGGCAATAACGCATTGCATCAGCTATGCTTTTGTCGCCTCAAAACATGTGGCATGTGAAGTATCACTGCGTCATGGAATTAGTTAGAAATTAGGCAACTTCCGTGTCAGGTCAGTCTCAGTAGTTTAGTTGTGAAGAAGAGTTTTGCACTGCGGTAAGCGTCAAGTGTAACGAGTGCGAATACAGGCGGTTCTACAGTCGGGTGCAAGAGGAATAACCTATGATTTTTTATCAATGAATTAAAGTGTCAACCTGGTGAGCCACCACTGACTGGTTATATGCAATGCCAAAATTTACTTTTGTCAGCACAATATACCAGTCGCGGCTCCGCAAATCTATACGTGAATTATTCTTATCAACATTTAAAGAAAATGCCTTTCTTTATTAAGACAAAAACACAGGACATATGTCTAAAAGGAAAATATTTGCTCCCTTTCATGTCAATTTGCGGGCCGGGCCCCCTCTCTAAATCATCAATCCGAATAATTCGCAATGCATAAAGTGACGTCATTACCGGCGGCGCGAGTCACGGCATTCAATCGGCGAAAATTCAAAGTGATTAAAATTCTGAAACGTTTCCCCATCCTGATTTTAAGGCCTCACACTTATAGAACTTTACCGACCCCAAAACACAGAAAGGGCCGTCACCCAAAATTTCTTTGTGACCGTTATTAGGTTTTTACCAATGCAACGACGTTTTAGCAATCAATGTCGAGGGTTACGGTTTATCGGTGCGCTAAGTTCAACTGTATAGATAATTTGTATACTTGAAGTTTCGAGTTTAGAGTTTTATAAACACCCTACAAAGATAGTGGCGGTCAATGCAAAATTAAATATATTTTTATTGATGTTAGCATAATGTTTATATACAGAGTGCTGTAATAGTGCGCTGGATCCGGACTTCTATAGCTCCTATATCAAACATGTTTAGAAATTTCGTTATAGTTCTAATCTCATATATTATGTGATATATGACGGCGCATTTTATAAAAAAATTGTCAAAAATACCGATGGGCTCTTCTATATTTTGCATCTATATCCTATATTTAAATTCGACTGTTTAGACTTCTTAGATACTATGACGGTCTGTAGACTATGGAATATAAGCAGCCTAACTTAGAGCGAATGAAATAATGAAGATTTAATCAATCCGTTGAAGCTTGATGCGCCACAGAAATTATTGCGTACTTAATGCTGAATTAACTTTTTTATTACGCATGCATCATAATCAACGATTATCGCACGCTGCAGCGTGCTTAAAATGATGTTTATGATGCGCCTACTTTTTTAAAGGTTGCTATAGAAACATTTGACCATGTCAAATGTGACAGATTAATATATTCGTCAATATATCCCTTAAGTTTAATATTTAAAACATTTTTGAGATTATGATGCATTCGTAATAAAAAATAGCCTATGATATACGTGTATAAGAGGCCTTTAAAGCCCTTGCGACTTACAAAACACTCCGCTGCGCGTCGTGTTTTGAAATATGTCGCGCGGGCTTTAAAGGCCCTCTTATACACTTATATCATAATATACTATTATGAAGTGGTTTATGACGCATTCAGTAGGTTGGTCCTACTAAAGAGATACTCATCGAAAAGATTTCCCAGGTGGTTTTCCCAGGAACTGAAGGAAACAATTCTACAATAAAAAGCCGCTCACAAGAAGTTCAGGGAGACACTATTTTTTCAGGACTAAGAACTGAGTGTAAAAGACTGTTTAAAGTCTCATATAATACCTTCAGATATTCTACCGAAATTTCTCTTCAACACAATATTAAGGCCTTTTGGACCCTTATCAACTCTAAACGGCAGGATAAGTGCATTCCAGGTTCTGTTCGGTTAATGACAGTACTGATGGCTTTGAGTGCGCTAACATGTTTGCCGATTATTTCCCTACGGTATATTCCGACGAGGTGTGTCGTGACTATGACTGTCGGAGCTCCATCTTTAACAACAAAGTGATTGACTCCTTGTCTTTGTCTATTTCCTCGGTATACACTGCTCTATAAAATTTGGATACTAGCAAGGGTCCTGGGACTGATTAGATGGTGTCCCCGCTATCTTGCTTAAGAATTGGTCTTTTGTCTTGGCTAGGCCTCTCTTCCACATATTTAGTGCGTCCCTCCGGAGTGGTTTGTTTCCTGAGCCTTGGGAACTGAGTGTTGTTACTCCTATTTATAAGTCTGACAATAGATCCGAAGTTACTAGTTATCGGCCTATATCAACATTAATTACAATCCCAAAACTTTCCGAGAGCTTGGTCACTGAATTTTTGACTTCTCAGCTTGGGATGGACATTATGGAAAACCAGTACGGTTTTATGTCTGGTCGTTCAACTGAGGTTAATTTGCTTCAGTATTCCGACTTCTTGTCGAATGCCTTGGAAGAGGGTTATCAGGTTGACCCGATCTACACTGACTTCTCAAAGGCGTTCGACAGGGTCAGTCATGGGTTGCTAGTTGCTAAGCTGTCTTCTATGGGGGTTGAGGGACTTTGCTATGCTGGATAAATTCTTATCTGACGGACAGGAAGCAAATTGTTAGAGTTAATAACTATCTTTCCCATGAAATTTTGGTTATCTCTGGTGTCCCTCAGGGATCTCACCTGGGACCTTTATTCTTTAACATTTTCATTAATGATATAACCCAATATATTGGTCCTCATTATTGTCTGTTATTTGCAGATGACCTTAAAATATTCAGCAGAATTGGGTCGCAGGTGGATGCACTGTTGCTTCAGGAACGTCTTAATTCCCTTGTACTTTGGTGTGATAAAAATCTTATGCATCTTAATGTGGAGAAGTGCCAGGTTATGCGTTTTTATAGGACGAAAAATCCCATCATGTTCAATTATGCGCTCCGCGGATCCGCTCTTCGTTCTGCATCACTTGTTCGTGACCTTGGTGTCACCTTTGATGCTGGTTTTACTTTTGTTCCGCATGTCACGAATGTAACTAACAAGGCACTGGAAATGCTGGGATAAGTAAAGCGTCTAACTCATGATTTTTAGACTCTTACAGCCATAAGATTGTTGTATTGTGCCCTCGTGCGGCCATTGATTGGTGGAGTATTGCTCTTCTATATGGTCTCCATATTATGCAGTTCATATTCGGTACGTGAAGCGTGTTCAGCACAAGTTTGTTAGATGTGTTGCCTTCAGGATGAGGATTGTTGATCTTTATTATGATCAGATGGAGGCTGTTCTCAGCATAAATTCACTTGAGACTAGACGTCGCCGTGAAGATCTCAAGCTGCTCCTTCATATCTTGAATTCTAAATCTGACTGCTCTGGGATCCTAAGTAGGATATCCTTGTTCGCTCGGCCTCGTCATACTCGTAATCCTTTACTGTTCTATATTCCCTTCCACAGAA
Organism: Pissodes strobi; assembly: GCA_016904865.1. Taxonomy (NCBI): domain Eukaryota; kingdom Metazoa; phylum Arthropoda; class Insecta; order Coleoptera; family Curculionidae; genus Pissodes; species Pissodes strobi. The sequence continues at coordinate 108,610 of MU184325.1, read as the reverse complement.
CTAATTATGGCCAATATTCTAGTATCAACAGAATGCTGAAAATTGCTAACTATTTTCCTGGCACGGTTGATTTTTTTTTGGTATTCCTCGGAGTCGATTTTTGCGCCAGTTAAGACTTAATGGGGTCTAGCTTTCTATATTTATCACATCAGCCACCCTGCTGTCGGTTATATTCTGTGATAATTGCCCGATCTGCGATGCTAATTAAATTAAATGTTATATTCTGTGTTCTTTTACGTATATGTATTTAACTTATTGTAATGTTTCTCTTTTCCTTAGAGCATATTCTAAATGTAGGTTAAGTAATATTTATAAATTTTTCACTTTTTTATCTTATTTTTTAATATCTTTCTTACGATTTGTGAAGTTGTCACTTTAAAATTGGGCTTTACGCCCGTAAATAAATAAATAAATAAATAAATAAATAAATAAAAATAAATAAGAGATAATAATCAAAAAAATAAGAAAGAAGATTCGAGTATGGTATCATGTAAGATCAAGTAGTGAAGCAACGGTAAGCTATATGAGTTACGAATTATTACAATTGTTAGAGGGACGCCATGACTTGAGAAAAGTAAAGATATGAAAGAAATGGTCCGAATCCTAACTCGTGACAAAGTAATATATTAGTCAATGTTTAGCCTATTTGCAAGATGTGGCAACCTACCAGATGCGTCCGGAATTAACCCTTGGTATGGATTGCTTGGGAAAAAGCAAAACCCTGTAGGAGGAAAAAAAAATCTGCGGGGCTGAAGCCAGCTAAGGAGAATGCAACGTAAAGCTCGTGCCATGATGGGACGCCACACTTCTTACATTTCCACTTTGTCTTTAACTTTGTCTTTAGGCGCAGAACTTTTCCGTCTAATTTTTGAAGCAATTTTGGTTTTAATTTATTGCATAGGCCTTATAGACACCCCAAAAAAATTGAAAAAAAATGATAATCAGGACCTTGTAATGGCGTGGTTAGTATATTGACCACTGATCCTTTGTGTTACGTCACATTGCCGGCAAATAAGGGTTGACCTTACAGGTTTTGCTCGAGTGCTGCAGTGTGCGCATCTTCTAATTTTGCCCCTAATCGGAATGTGAGTTCCAGCGTTTAAAAGTCTTATAGAATTGGCAGTTCCAACTGATCGACCAGATGGTTTTCTCATTTTATTGCTCTTAATCATTATCGCAGTAGGTTCTACGTTTTCGGAAATATGCATCCTTTAGAAGTTCATCTACCAACAAACTTCGAAACATCAGACAAGAAACTGGTTTTTTACGAGATCTCAAGGATAACTCTTTATAGCAAATATAACTATTCGTAATAACTGTATCAATAAGGTAGTAGAAAATTCGAATTCACCATCGCCTACTTTTCCATGAAATATTATAATACATCAGCATCTGATCGAATTTGTCCACCCCGCCCATGTTTTTATTATAACCATAAATTGGCAGTGGACAAGCGACTGATTCTTTTCTTCCCTCCTTATTAGTTCTTTTAATATCAATGGTGATGCTCGGATCGTGAAATGAACTAATTACATTTACATTTTTCTTGCCTCTGTCTTTCCATTTGCACACGGATATATTGTTAGCGACAGCGTAGTCACTATCTCCTATTTTTATATTTCTGTCATTCTTCAATATTTGTTTACGGTAATATTTCCTATTTTCTCTAAAAGTTCCACAAACGTATGTTCCATTATCAAGTAGTTTGGATAGAAGCTCAAATGTAGAAAAAAATTGTCGAAATACACATAGTAGCCTTTATTATAATAATTTCTTGCCAAATCCAAAACTGCCCACAGCGTTCCTTCTGTGGGCGTTTTTGATTTTCCCTCATATATTTTAAAATTCATGACATATCCAGTTTTCGAATCTGCCAAAACCCAAACTTTGAAGCCTCTCGTTATGGGCTTCATTGGCATGTACTGTTTCAGTGTGGACCTACCTTTAAATTTCACCATACTCTCATCTGCAGAAACATTTCGGGCTGGTATATATAATTCCGAAAATCTTTTTGTAAAATGGTCGATTAGAGGCCTCAGCTTATACAATCTACCAAATGATGGATCTGTCTTATCGGCCATTTTTGAATTATCGTTTAGATGAATGAATCTCAAATTTTTTAGAAACCTCTTTTGGGTCGTTGCAGAGGCGATTTTATGAACATGAAAATTTTGGTTGGAGGACCAGTAAAGTTTAATGCTACGCAATTCGTGAAACCCCATGAAAATCAAATCAAAATTACAAAGAAGCAATTTAATTAAGATTTTGTTCGGTACCATTCTGTGATGCATAAAGATTCGATTCCAGCACAATTTTTTCCAAAATTGTATCATCTAAGAATATGTGAAAAAATTCATAGGATTATCGCTGTCGTAATTGAAGGATAGACCGCTTTGCTGATCAAATATTAAATTACAATAATGGCTACCAGTGTAAGGACCTTTTCAATAACTATATTCTTGTTCTGAAGGTTCTTCATCGACTTCCGAAATAGCTTCATCTTCTCAGGAATGTTCTAAGTTGTTTGTTGTATGCTGGAAATTTTTGCTGGATTGTTGATATATGGGATCTGCTACTGAATCATCACTATCTACTTCCTGCTCCATATTATCAATTTCTGGCTGGAAAATATGCTTCTTTGCTTCTCCGGATGTAGATGGTTCACCTGACGATGGACTGGAACTGCATAAGGATAAAAACCTTGTGATTGGTCCCCGTGATCTGGATAAATCGGCTGGCGGTGAAAGGAACCTGCTTAGAGTTGTTCCTGCACTCCTGGATGTAGATGGTTTGCCTAGCGAGGCAACAGAACTGCATGGAGATGAATATCTTGTCACTTTCACAGGTAAAGTATTTTCTGAACTGATATATTTTTCGATAACCATCCCATCTTCAGCGTCACTATCTCCTCCACAATCAGAATTTGCCGCCTGTTCCTCACTATAGGCATCCAGAATATCAAATGCATCATCTGAGGTAATATTTTCCAAGTTTATATACTTTCCAGTATTGAATTTTTCTGAAGACATTTTTGTATGAAAAAAAAGTCGTGAAAAAAACGAAACGCCTGAAAGGCAAAAGAAATATCATAATTTTTATTATTGATGCGCAGGATGCGCTGGGTTTTGACTTTCTCTTTCATGACCATATTTTCTGGTAAACGAGCAAACCTATTTTTTTTCACCTGCTAAGAAAGAACTTTTCTCCTAGTAGCACGGCCAGAAACATTGAATAGCAATCTAAGCGCAAAAACATGACAATATTTTTATGTGATAAATTTCTAGCTTATAGTTACACAAAAAAAGTAATGTACATAAATAATGCTATTTTTTATATTTCGTGAAATGTAATAATATACAAGATGTCTTACCTTGCAAAAGCTTCGAAAGTCCCTGATATTATGTAACAAAATCGATGGCACTAATGCAAAACACTGATTTTTACTAAAGACGTATTTCACTAATATTATATAGAGCAGGAATAAGCCACGACAAGTTATTTTTTACGTTCCTCTAGCGGCTTTCTATACGATTTTCGGGCGCGCAGTGGTTAATAAATTGACCACTTTCAATATAAAATGGCTAACCATTAAAAATGTGGCGATCTAATCGCCCACTGCGTGTGTAGACTTATGGTCATTGTAAAAATGTTGGTACGATCCTTATTGACGTGGTTAGTATATTAACCACAGCTACTTAAAGAAGCCCAGTACCAGTAAGAGCGCTCTGCAGGCGGCCGGCCGGCGTGCTATTTTCTAAAATATCCCAAAATCTCTTGAGAAGGCACTCAGAACCTTGCCAACCCCTAAGACCAAAGATCCGACTACCTCAAAAGAGCGGGAAATCCTAAAGTGCCAACAAAGGAGGGGTATCCAAACGGTGTGCCGCCTTCCAAAAAACGAAATCCATCAGGAACCTCTACAGAAACCACCTGCAAAACTTTTAAAAAGGCAAAACAGGGTGGCGCGTGGGATCTAATGAAGCCATCCCAACCGGATAAAATCCGGTCAAGAAGAAGGTTCTTAATAAGAAATGCTGATATGAAAGAGCTGGATAAAATCCTATTGTCCCAATCCGCTACTAGTGCTAAGCCGAAGCATGTGGATTCACTCTGGAAAACTAATTAGAACAATCTACGAAGACGACGATACGCTGGTCTGGTTGAATGATGCAGTCAGTAAAATATAGCCCTGTGAAAATGCTACCCATGCTGCTGTCCGCGCGTATCGACGAAAGCATCACTCCTAAATCCTTTAGGGGCACCTGCTTTTCACAGGGAAGCAGAGGTTATGCTTCGTTGCATGGCAGATAGAATCCAGTGTCGGCAAGTTGTGCTTTTTCCATTACGAGGCTGAAAGGTCATCTCGTTTACAGTATCGGCTACGAGAACATGACCATTCTAAGGTCGAGATCTATGAGGTGAAATACATATTCCCTGCTTGCTTTCTTAAACTAAAAAGATGTAAAAATCAGGCAATGATGGGTCATCCTACGAGAAGGAGCCCAAAAACAATGGCATCTATAGAAAAGCCATCTGGAGCGGCCAAGACATCCGATTCCGCCAGTATAGTAGTAGAGGATGCTTTCATATGAGCTGGCAAACAAAGTCGTCCACACCTGAAGGGGAAGGCACGATACAATAAAATTATTAGCCTAATAGTTAGATCATTGAATATAGTTCGATATAGTCTGCATCATAGCTACGCTGCGACAGTATTACTATGTAGCCTGAAATACAGAATACAATGGCATTAATACAGAAACCCAGGTAGACAAGCCCAAATTGGGCCACCAGAAACGGAAGGACATCATGAGTTGTGATGCAAACGCACACCATGAAACTTGGGGCAGTGAAGCAAACAATACCAGGTTAGTGCCTCTATGATTATACTGCAGGTGGCAACCTCAATATTTTAATGCACCAACTTTTATAAACTCTAGAAGTCAAATGATTATTGATATAATGCTCGCATCTATGCGCGCATCTCAATCAGTTTTAGACATTTGGTAGTATGACAATATGACATCACCGATGGCTAATCAATCAACTTAACCTCAACCAGGCACTCACAAAACTTTTTAGAGATCCTCGGTGAATTGATAAGATTTAATTCCAATGTTAGCTTCGTGTGTGTGTGTGTGTATGTGTGTAAACTTGAGGGAAATACGCCTAAAGGTGACGGCGGACTGGAGAGACGTATACTTGAGTTACAAACTGCCATAAATAAAGCTTTTAAAAGCTCGCGCCCACTGAAGTCATCACAACAACAACTTGATGGGACCAAGAGCTGGGTGAACTTAAGAGCGTTGAAAAAAATCTTTTAACAAAGCAAAAAGAACCAGAACCCAAGCAGAATGGGACAACAGACAGATTGATACTATAATCTGCAAAAACTTAAAAAATATATATAAATATAAGAAATTACCAATATGTCTTTTGGGTCTACTATAAAAAGTTTTGCACGGAATTAAATATTTTCTTGTATTTAACGCCATAGCAAAAAGAATAATCCATCTAGAAATTGCTTGAAATGTTAGCACCGATATACACACACACAAATTTTAGGTGTGCACAGAATTAAACTTAACTGCACCTATCTGGAATCTGTGAATGGTGAGAGGGTGGCCTTGAAAGGCCACGGCACTTAGGCCCCATTGGACCCCCTGTGCTTCCTCCCTAGGTCAACCAATCCATCTAGGCCATCGCCCAGCCTAGTTTTGTAAAAAAGTCGGCGATGTTGCCCGTGGAGGCTGTACTGAGAAAAGCCACGGTTGGTCATCGTTCTCCCAAAATGGTTTCCTTAGTTCCGAAGCAGCGTCGCAATCGCAGAGCAGATGCTCTACTGTTTCGTCCTCCTGTTCACAGCCTCTGCATAGATATGTCTCGCATAATCTCATTGTGTGGAGATGTTTCCTTAGCTGGCAGTGTCCAGTCAGAATCCCCGCCATGGGTCTTCCTTGACATATCCAGGTATGCTTTTAATAGCTCCCTGGCCAGTCGACAGTTGGTTGTTTCGTCCCATCATCCCTAAAGTCTTCATGGGTGATCTTTCTTATCATATGTATCGTCATCACGATAGGTAGGTTTGAAGGGCCGGCTCCCATAATGTTTGAACCAGCTGCCTTTCTAGCCAATTTATCCGCTAATTTGTTACCTTCGCACTGTGCATGTCTTTTAACCCAGCACACAGAAATTCTGTTTTTGAGAGCGGCATCTCCAGTGAATTATGGCATTCTAGTACTGACCTGGCTGTAAGTTTATAACTTTTCAAGGCCAGGAGTGCTTGTCTACTATCCGCGTAGATTTTCGTAGTCTTGTCCTCAGTATTCCTGCGAACAATCTCTTTTGCGGCTATGGACATTGCAGCAAGTTCAGACTGAACTATGCTTGCGTATCCCTCCATAGACCATTTAAGTTCAATTCGCAAGCTTCGGGAGTAAATTCCACAGCCTGCTCCTTCTTGGGTTTTTGAGCCATCCACGAAAATGTTAACTGCACCTAGAGACGTAACATAAGCAAAATTGTACAATTATGTACCATGAAGAACTGGAAGTCATTTTTAAAATCCTTCCCTAGAACCTCACATAAGTGGAACGTCGGAATAATTATTATAGAGTGTGAAAAAGGTTATAAAAGAAATGTTGTTTTCTCCAAGGAAAATTTATTCCGAAGCTGAAAATGTAGTAAATTTCAGACTATTGACTCACGTGTCTATTGACTAAGAAGCATTCGCTCCCAATAATTCCCTAATAAGACCTCAGAATCAAGCACTCCCTTGTACCAAAGTGAAAGGCACAAGAATTAAGTTCTATTCCAAATGAAGAGCATAACAGAAAGTATCTGATTTTTTTTGGAAAAGGTGGCTTCAGAAATATATATCTAATTTAGTAAAATTAAATAAGTGGCGCCAGACCAAAGGACCCACTCAGAAAAAGGCGTCGTAGTAATTATTAATACGAATGGGACCCAGAAATACGTAGCTCAAAGGCAAGGCATTCAAAATATTCCCTTAAAAAACAAGAAAAAAAGAATAATAGATGCAAAACTAGCGAATGGTGTGATTCTTCGACGTCCAGTTCCTAGATTGTGCGTACTAGACCTGAAATAGAAACGAAAAGGAGAGTAATTCTTTCACTTTTCAAATATGAAGAGTTGCTGAGGAAGAGGATGCGCTATACCAGAAACAAATAATAGGTACTAGATAGGCCAAACGACAAGTACCTGTCAAGGTGTTTTTTAATTTTTGTAAATGTTAAATGTTGCTACAATTTAAGAGACTTTCGCTCGGATATTTAACTATTTAGATTATAGGTAACATCGGTATTCATCACTGAAATAAAGTAATTAATTGAAATTATATTGTGTTGGTGAGCATATTTTCCTCCTGAAATATCATGCAGTAGTTAGTAGTTAGTAGTTTCAATGTATACGGATGCCCAAGAAGATTGTTGTGGGAGGAAGCTCTGGTCGTATATTTCCATCCAGAAGTTTCCAGGTATGGAATGGATGATTGTAATTATCCTTTCCTAATCAAAAATGAAATATCTCATACTGGGTTACCTAGGGAAGGTAAAGTGTGATATTTATAAATTTAACCCAAATTCGCTCAAAGAAAGAATTTGTACCATTCGCCCTCCTATCTTATAAGCCTTATAAATTATTAGGACCATATGCTCATTACCTACCTGTTGATGATACGGTCTTAGAGCTAATGGTAAAGTTCTAGTTATGCAGATGCTCCAAAGTACGCGAATGGTGTCCGAAATAATTCGCAAAACTGAAAAACGATCTAAAGCGGGCTCATTGTTCAACCGAAAACCTATTACAAGAAAATATACAGACTCGAATGGCGTATTTGTATTTATTTGATCACAAGAGAGCGTAATTTGGGTAACATTTCTCGATTCAATTTATAGTTAGACCTCTTAAGTTATTAATATCTTTAGCCATTGCAGGAAATGTCCTAGATGCTAATTGTAGCACACAAAGTATGCAAAATGATATGTTCGACATGAAAATGAAAAGCCATTAGATAGAACTCGTATTCGGCTGAGATTCAGTTGCAATTGACTGTCCATGGAACATCTGATCTGATGTATTTGTATTTGAATTCGGAGAGGCAATTATTGTTTTGGTAACCTATACTCCCTAAGCTATGGCCTACTTGTTGAAGGTAAAGCCCCGGTTCTTGGACGGGTTTCTGATCATGTGATTTCCTTTATGCAAAAATTAAACTTTATTGAGCAGTGTTTCTACCAGTTGTATGAAGAGTTTCTGATGATGTGTCTTTATCCATATTATACAAAGTACGTAAATG
>MU184325.1:10971-85293 GCA_016904865.1 Pissodes strobi | reverse complement strand
GGCTTGCACCGTCGGGTTCGTCTGCGAAGCCGAATTTGACGTCGGCAACGTTTGCGATATCGATTCTGTTTGTAAAGGTTCCGATGGTATTGATAATTCAGTAGAAGTTGATGCGTTCCTAATTTCTATTCTAGTTTGCGTACTGCTTGAGCTGAACATCTTCTTCATGTACACACTTAGATCCAATTTTAGTTTTTTAATGTTTTCTTTTAATTCGGAGATTGTATTTTCATTTTCAGCAATAATTTTGTTTAACTCGTCCTCCCTTATCGAGGCTTCGTTCAAGAGATGTTCATGTTCTTTCTTTAGTTTGTCTATATGTTTAGTTTTTAATTTTGTGTCGAGTGAAAGTTCATTTAATGTTTCTTCCAGAGCCGTATTCTTTTCTTCTATTATACTTATTGATTCTTCCAAATCGATCATTTGGTTTGTGCAACAGTTAACTTTATTACCTTTAATGATATTTAGTGTTCCCTTATAGTTCCCTTTTGTTACACAATTTCTGTGAATAATTTCATGACATTGAGTACATACGTAGTACGACGAGAATATTTTCTGACAACATTTATATTTACCAGACATTCTGGAACGAAGTTGGATGATTTGCAAAATGTAAACAAGTAAATTTGCGGCAGAAATATGTTAAGAGCTTGTTTTTCGGTTATGATTAAATATTATTGAACTTACAGGTAATTTTGGTCAACATTTTTGTCTAGGGCTTTGCTAATAGCCTTCCAAACACAATTACACTGAATAATTATATGTTCCCACTATACAAATTAAGGCATTAGCAACAGTTTGTTTAAGAAGAAGATAATTTTTCTTTTTTGGCGTTGAATTTTTCTGCCAAATTTGTGCAGCTAATCTATCATGATATCTTTGGTCATCTAGGTCTTGATTGTGGCTTTAAAGCATCGCGAATGTTTACTTTTAGCAATCACCAAAAGCTTTTCTGTTTCCCAATGCAGGTTTGCACACAATAACACTGTCAGTCTTTCTTCAGCAGATTTACCTCCAGTGGACTTCATTGCGGAATGTAAAAGTTTAAATTTGAAAGACCCGATAATGAAGACTGGTCTCGCCGGCGTTGAAAATATCTTGGGGTGAATAACCACTTATTAAACTTGGCAATGTTCTTGTTCACTCTGAAACTTCGTCAAGGTTTACGTTTGCAGCTTCTCCAAATATTGGTCCAAAAGTAATGTTGTGTCTCGTGCAAAATAAAATTTGTCGATCTGACCATTGGAAGCTTTAAAGTTCAAATTGAGATCTCTAGGCTTTTCTTCCAGTTTCAAACCTATTTATTTCCATTTTCTCTATTCAACTTTCTTATTTTTACCTTTTTCTTCAAAATATCACCAACTTAATTCTTTATTATTTGAAATTTTTCAACCGAAACTCGAACGGTACAATTATTTTTTTATCGACTCGTCGATATTTTTTTCCAAACTCAAATATTTTCTCCTAACTAGAGACATTGGTAGATTGTAATTAGATTATAGCGATTAAATCCACAAAATGCATGGGCCTAATAAATTCTAAAGTGGGTTTTTCTCAAAAATGATACCCATTGAAGCTAACTTTAGAAATTTCACATTATCTATATATATTAAAAACCGAGCACCAAAGTACCCACTTAACTAATTTTAGGTCTAGAAGTTGTTTTAGTTTCCCAAACCAAATGTTTATTAGTCTTCAGTCTTTATATTTATTGCCCGTTATTGGCAATTCAAATTGCAAGAATTTATGAAAGAAAAACTTTAAGAAAATTTTGTCCGGGATGGTTGTGAGCAGTTTCCGTTGTTAAGGGGTACCTTAGCTATGTACTCACATATGGGAGTGACTTGAAAATTATCCGTTCAGTAAGGGTTTCGGTTGTGTTGGAGTATCCGTTAATATTTCACTGTATATTATCAATCACGCATTTACGTAGCTGATGTGGTAAAGTAGATAGAGTAGACCCGACATAGCTATGATAAGCAGTAAGTCCAGGCAAACAAAATCAACAAATTGAAATAATGGGAATTTTCTTAGCTGAGATAAGAAAAAGTAATATGAAAGGAGCCTAGTAGTATATTGAAATAAGCAAGTAACAAGATTGAAACTGTGTAGAGAGAAGAGAAGCATAGGATGGAGAGAGAAAAGAAGCATAGGACGTCCAAAACAGAGATGTTACGGACAATGCTATAATGAAGACAGGAAGTAAGTAGATTCGAGGAGTAAAAAATGGTCCTGGGTCAGAGAATATAGATTAAGCAGCAGTTTCTGCCGATTTTAGGAGAGATTTACAAGTAAAATTGTACTTTAAACCTCGAAGTTGTGGTAAGAAGCTTCAAAATATAGAACAATATATACTTCTTGATGTTTTCACTTCTGTTGTATAATCTTTCTGATATAATGAAGAGTACTGTATCAGATGGATCTAAGATCAATATTGATTGTAATCCGGTAATATGCTGTATTATTTCAAATCCCTAGGCATCATAAATAGATATATTTAGATTTTTCTCTCCATCCGAGAGGCCACGTCCAGCTTCATGCTGAAATTCGTGGTCGACAAAAATTCGTTGTATTTATTTGATGTATTCTTTTTAGCGTTGCAACCTTCTTAATCTGAAATAACACACTTTGACCGTGTACTCCTCTTAGGTCCATCGGTCCGTAGCCAAAAAGACTGAAAAAATCAATGAGATCCTAGAATTCGAGCCGAACAAAATAAAGTAATAAATTCCTTAACAATCTGTTAAAAATTGGTTTTATCCTGGTCAAGGTAGATCGGCCACGCCATTTTATTTAAGATAAATAGGATTGGGGCGTTCTCCAAAATAAGAGCTTAAACTCAATGGGTTGCTTGTAAAATATAATGAGAACTGACCTGATTTTTAACCAGAAAAATATCTAAAATTAAAAATTATGCAAAGTAGAAATAACGTTCGCATAGAAGCGCTACAACGAGCAATTTGGATGGCATGGCCTTAAGGAGATAGATCAGCAGAATGAAGCTCTTTTGAAGGTTTCGATTTGGCAAATTTAAAAGTGGGTTTGTATAATTCACTGGGGATATTGAAAAGGCAATTGAGATTGCATAATGACAGAGGGGAATTAATTACCGATGACTGTGAACGTGAAATTAAATATTAAAATAAACTCGATGAAATCACATTTTTTCAAGAAATGACCGTCTGTATCCAAAATCTCATTTGAGTGTGATCATTTGAATGGCCTCTAATTTTATGGATTACTTTCATGAACTCTGTTCCTCATCTATATTAATGAAATGCTGACTGAAACCAATAATCTTGTTTACAGTTTTTTCAGATGACAGTATTCTTATCTTCTAATTTAGATCAGAAAAGCCTCTACCAGAGATTGACACTTATCACCGCCGACAGGAGCAGATTACAACAATTAATTAAGATCTGGAGAAAGTTCAACTTGGTGCGACAGGAATTTGGTTCTATTGAATGCAGCAAAGATCCAAGCAGCCACGTTTACCAAGAAACCCATTACGGCTCGCCCTAACATCATTATGGCAGGATCGGCCATCCTTTTATCCTCAACACTAATATGCTCTGGCATGACCACGTCGCTATGGTCGCAAAAATCTGTAATCTGTTGGGTTAGACGGGAATAACGCAGGCAGTGACGCTCTTCTAATCAATGGTTTGAATCAACAAATCTTTCGGTCCTCTATAATAAACTATACTCCTATTTCTCTCTAGTAGTGGATCATAAGAACATAACTTTCCTCAGCTCCTCATTCTTGTGTTCATTAATGCTGGCAAATAATTTTACTGCTTTTCCTTTTATGAATTTCCTTAGCTCCGTCCACTCCAAGTCTCTATGAATATCCCTATTACCGATAAATCACGAGATGTTTATAGCTCTCCTGAGAGATTGATTCTCAATTAATTCTAATGCGTTTTGCCAGCACTTCCCCATGCCGAGGACCGAGGAGCAGTATGTCAGCTACGCTCTTGCTGTCATCTTTATTACAGTGATTTTAGAAGATACACACATTTCGCTCTTGCGTCCTATTAGCGGTAACAGCTGAAGTAAAGCTCGCTTTACTTCAGCCTGGTCTTTACAGTGAAGGTGCCAAAATAATTCATGGTCCAAGATCAATCCCAAATTATGGCAACACCATTTGTAACGGAATATATGTTAAATATATGTTATCAAATATTAGTCTATTCCGATCCATTAATTGTACCTATTTATCAATGGTTTTCAATGCTCGGTATAATGATCGGCAGTGACATCTATCTGTGAATGGATATATTTTGCACAATTAACTTTAAGGAGAACAAGTACGCAGATTTGTATCTTTAATTTATGGATTTGTGTCGGTGCAGATCGCTTGATTTTGGGAATGTCATCTGTTCGGAAACGGGCTTATCTCATATAGTAGGTAATTGAAGAACGTAGAGTGTTGTTCAATGCCTGTAATCTACAATAGATTGCTACATTTAGCGTATGTTAAATGTTTCCTTAGTTTGACGCCGGGTTTCTTACAACGGTTGTCACGTGTTTTAAATTGCCCAATCCAAAGCCATTGAATTTAAATAGATAGAACGTACAAATTTTGGAAGGAAGGTCATATCATTTTGTGTGCAGACTTTGGCACGGTAAGTGGTATTAATTCTTTGATCTCAAAATATTTTGTTCATCCTGCATGTTTTTCAATAGTCTTTGCATATTTTAAATACAGAATTGATAACTGTTTTTGATTCGGTTAATCATATTTCACTAAAGTAAAGAATTTAGCATTTAATATTACACTTTCGAGTGTTTGACGATTTCAACAATATTAATTTTTTATGGTTACCTTTAGGTTTGAATACCGTTTTTTGGTGGATAATTGCGTATCTTATCAGTCAAATTCGTGTAATTTGATAAAGGTATAATCTAAATATATAGAGAACGTAATTATTTCATCGTTTAGTGGTCATACATATGATTTTACATATTTTCATTTAAATTGAACAGTATTACCTTAAAGATTCTCAATGCGAATTTTATATGTTCCTGTAAAAGGTAGTTAATTGAATTTGAGTAGAATTTCGCTGAATTTTCCTTAGTAGTATTGTTGGTCATAGTTTTTTCAGGCTTATTTCATTAATCTTTCAGTTGATTTGTAACATCAATCTATAATTATTATCACTTATCGTGTCACGTTTGATCAATGATATACCGGCATTGATTTGCATATGAAAGAGGTTTAAGCACATGTGTGTAAATTTACCTGGTATATTTTTTCTTTATCGTTTACCTAAGTTCCTATCTCAAAGCGAGATAGTAATTATCTTTTCTCTATCTTTGATTAATTGAGACGTAATTTACGGCAAATTATTGTTTATGTGCCAAGGGCCATATTTATAAATTAAGTAAAGAAATTTCCTATCTGGAGTCATTTCTATTTGAAGTTGCCGAGAGCCACTGTTGGTCAAGTTTCATAATTTTTTCATAATTTTCTTTTAAATTTCCAATTTCATTCATCATTTCCTTTGAATTTCATATCTCTAAGTAAAGAAAAGAAATATCTTGAGTAACAGTAATTATTCATAGTGTTATTTAATCATAGTTATCTATAATTTTTGCTGAACTTTAAATTGTAATTTAAGTTCTGATTATATTTGCTGTAACCAGTAAATTTTCAAGTTGTTGGTTAAAACCTTGTATGTCAAACTGAGGTCCACAGGATACTCTTCTAATTAATTAATTAACGGTACAAGTTGGTCTAAAACATCCAATATTTTTTTTTATGTAACTACTGCTCCAAGACGACACCTACACAGATCTTTGTGGTGACAGTCGGTCCGACAGCAGCCACGCGCAACTAACAGCGAACCATTCCGGGAATTGCCGCTAAGCCCTGGATACGCCTATAGCAGGGAAGCTTAGGTACAGGCAAAGAGGTTTTCAGTGGAGGTCCCAACTGATCACGTGGTTTGCAGATAACAGGACGAGTTAAGTATTTGGATGTGTCAAGGAGTTTTTTAGATTGGAAAGACCAACTTGTTATAATAATTAAATTTGTTCAGTGTTCACATTACTAGTCAATTTAGTCAGGTTTAAACTTCATTAATTATAAGTTGTATTTACATCCGATTATATGAATTTCAACAATTTAAAAATAAAACCTCATCATTGATAATTGTAAATTAGTTGTTAAATTAATATACTGTTTTTAAAAAAAATTATCTTCTTTGATTTACTACAGGACTGGGCTCTATGAGACGTGAATTATTTTTATCTTTGTAAATTCTAGTTATTGTTATCTAAATATTCTATATTTTCTGTTTGCATCGTCTCTAAGAGCTTGGCGCTCACAATCACAGATATAATATAGTTAACGGGAGAACCGTTAAATCGAATCCACCCCTCTTCTCATTTAAATTAAATTAAATAAATTAAATAAATTAATTATCCTCACAAATTAGTGACTATGCTAGAAATTCATTACAAAGTGGCAACACTAAATTGGTTACTTCTTCCTTGAAAAAGGATCGCTTGGGTTTTTGCAGCGTTTTTTTTATTCTATTTGTTGCGGCTCACTCATGAAACACGTCCAGTGCCTCCTGTAATTCATCACTAATATGTTCTGGGCCTCTTCCTTTTGCCAGAAAAGCCGTATCGGCCGCAGAGAGTCCTATGATTCCCCTACTTATGTTTGGCACAGCGCACGTATAAAGGTTATACAGTAGTGGCCCCAGGATCGACCCCGGTTTAAGGCATTTTAACTGGGATATTGAGTTCAATCATTTTGTGTAGCAAACCATGATGTCATGTTTTATCGAAGGCCTTCTCTACATCAAGGAAGACCCCTGCTGTAGCCATTTTAAGGTTAAATCCCTCGGTAACGAATTCGGCAAATCTAAGCACGTGATGTTCTGCTGAGTGGCCCTCTCTGAATCCAAATTGAAAAGCAGGTATGAGCTGGAGATCTTCAACAATTTTTGATAACCTTTTTTTGATAGTTTTCTCTACTACCTTAGAGCCTTTTTAATTATCTGGTGTCTAATGACGTTTTTAATTTCTTAGGGAGTAACGTAGTCCTGGACTCCGCCCCTTGTTTCAGTCATAGCTAGCTGTTCGACAGCGGCATCCACCTCCTCCTCATGACGACGCTCTTCATTATCGTCCTCAACTTCTAGCTGGTTTGCTGTAAATATTCTTTCCAAGGAATCAGCGAATGCTTGTACTTTCTCCTCGTCCAAATAAGCTAAACCGGCGAGAAAAAACTAGAACCGCAGATTGATGGGGTACCAGAGAGGTATTCCAATACTTTGTAATAAATCAAGGAATTCAAAGAATTTGGCCGATAATAAGTAATACCAGAACAGAAGTGGTTAAACCAAAATAATTAACAAGGATATAAATTAAAGTTTATAGGAGCAATTTGCTAGACTTAGGTAAAATGAACCTTTATGCACCAAATTCTTTATGAAAGAAGAATAGAAAATCAGACATTCTTCAAGTCAGTGGCATCGTTAATAGCTTAGAGTTGATGGGGTTAGATGGATGAGTATTATCAAATACTTTAGATTAGCAGCTATGATCAAGACATATATTTCCAAGAAATATGATCTTTGTCTTTAACTTTAAAAATAAAATGAAGATGAAACAACAAAAAATTCATGACGAAAACCAAGACTTGCAAGTCTCCAATCTATATATTATTTCAAATTCTTGCTTCTCAGAGAAGAGATCACGTAATAATTCCCATACAAAATTTCGAAGCGTTTCAAGCAAAAACACTGGAAATAATCCTGTAAGTGCAACCAACTAACAAGTAACCTAAGTCATTTCGATGATACCAGTTTTTTACTCTAATCTTATTGAAAAGTTTTTGTAGTACGCTGTAGTCTTAATTTAATTTCAATCTCAGTGGTGTAGAAGGTAAATAAGTATGATTAAATTGAAGATGCATTGGCGTGTAACAGGTCGCTTATTAAATTCGATTATTGGTTTAGATAAGTACCTGGTATTGTTATTTTTCACCTTAGGCTTCATCCAATGCAATATTTTACTTTCTCATTTATTAACGAATAATGAGATACCTGAGAAATAGTTTGCACATGTCGGTCTCGAAAAATCTTCAAAATATTATGTATATGGATATACTAGGACTAAATAATTTTATTTGAAACTCCCCTCGTAAGATCAAAATACACATTCCTATGCCGATGCCGGTCCTAAATGGTAATTACGACTGTCTACCTTCATACACTTTTTAGTAAAGGATCCGAATAATAGACGGTGTAATAATTCTAGCCGGCCCATAATTGGATAAGTTCCCTGGCAGGAAACTTGTAACAAATTGGTACGTCTTGGAATGGGAATCGACACGTTACTCCATCTAAAACCGATCCAAACTTCGTCCAATTATTACGGCGGCTTTTCCTTGCATAAATTTCAATTCATTTGATTCGTGGGTCGTGCCAACTCTAAATGGTCTTTTGTTTTTCCCACGAGGCCATCATTCTTAAGTTTCTAACGGTTTCCAGATCGACTGCGTTCCAAAATATTTCAAGTCGTTCAAAATCGCACATATAAATAACTCGGTAAAATCTATAAAGCAGAATTTGGGCTTATGAGAGGATTAGGCTGTAATTGTCACTATTCTTAAATGCAAACTGCATGCTATCTGAATTGCGCTGTTTATATCAGATGATTTATGGGAATATATATTTTTTTAAGACGTACCGCAGCAAACAATACGAGAAAAAGCATGAAATCCACGATCTGATAGTTCCAGCATTAAACGTATCTCAAGGCTTATCTTGGCAAGACAATTGACTTGCCAGGCTATGACTCGTGGTTTAAGGAGTCACAAAACATTTGTGTATTGGTGAAATAAAATAGAAGCTGGAACATAGTATAAAACAATACGTCTGGAAGGGATATAACATACTGAAGGATCATTTAACAGGGAAGCTGCCATGCCCCTCCAACCCAAAGTTAGTGATAAACCTACTGAAATGGTAATCTCATCAGTGGTATTTCCGTCAATTAGGCATTAGGGACTACTTTAAATATATATATTGTTGTTAGAGGAATCTACTATATTTCACCATTAGAGTACTGCAATTAAAGGACTTGGACTCCTAATGGCTTCAGATTTGGCTGTTGGAGCATACCCATTAGACAAATGACTGGTTTCAAGTCTTCAGCAGATATATGATAGTGTCAGAAAAGCAAAAGGGAATGTCAATGCTGAATTAGGTGATCAGTAGAGATTTATTGATCTGACATAGATGGTTGACAGAAGCGGCTCTATAAACAGGCAAAAAATTGTAAGATAAACACGAATCATCCACAAGAATGTAGAACATATCTACAACGAAGGAAAAAGCCTAGAAAAGATAATCAATAAAGAGGAAATACATTTGCATATATTAAAATTTGATAATCTAGTAAATCATTCACACCAGATATGTTTAGTAAATTTCCAGAAAATGGATAGAGGTTTCACCCACGAGGAAATTTAACTTTAATGTCATTGAATTCCCGCTGAATTATATCATGCCAAGTTTGAGCTGGGTATTTGTGTAAGGGACATAAAATATTTCCGAATTTGAGATGACACATGAGAACAAAGTGGCTTGGTTAATTATAGCCCATCAGTTATAACCTAATACATTTAAATCTCGATATAAGGCTAAATAAGGCCTAAAAACATCTGCAACGTCTGCCCAAATGCAAGGTACGGTACAGATCGGCCTTCACAATAAGGATCAATATTGTACACAGTGTTCAAGAACGGTACTCTCCCACGGTATGGTATAGCACATCACATAGCAATCTGTTAATGATGATTTGTGGTTCTCTGGAGTAACTTAGAAGATGTAAAATTAACTTCAATATTGACTGAATCTGTCCCTTAATAATCACGTCCGAGTAGATAGCATACATGAAGAGAAAATGTGATACCCAACTGCAACACACAGTATACAATTGACCTCATAAGAGCAATAACCACTTTTGAGATTTAGAATAACGATTATTCAAGATCGATATTCTTCCACAATGTGGCGTCTGGTACATGTTACCAGCAGAATCCATTCAAGAAAATGCAGAATATTCAGATGGGAAGATGTTTAGCCACACCCTAGCATGATGAAATTTGACTCATGAAGGCGGCTTTTCAGCTCTAGAAGGGGCGAACTCAGAAGCTTAATTTAAAACTAGCCACAGACAAGCCTTTTAGTGAACCAGTACCATCGTCAAGTTTTATTCTGGATTTCTCATGAAGCTTAATTTTTATTTTCCTTTTTAGAAGATGAGACTAAAGGCGCAAATAGACTGTTATCACGTCACGTGAGATCACGTGTTGTCACATCGGCAAAATATCACATGCTGTCACGGCTTAGAAACAGACTACGTACACTGCAGATCATTTTTATTACATATTTCAAAAAATCATAAAGTTATTTTTTTGAAATTTCAGTATAATTTATCGAAGGAAAAAGTTTGTATCGTTTATTGAAGACAATGCTAAAAGCGTTGGTCTTCGATCATTTTCACAGTTTGAGGACTGGTTGCTCTCGTTTCCTAAATAGTTTTGGGATGAAAAAGCAGATTGCATAGACGATGATGACTGTGCAGAACTTAGCGGTGTATGAACACTTGTTTGTGGAAAATAATATGGTTGCCTTTCCGAACTTCGTTGTTCAGCTTGAAGTACTGCTAATTTAACAGATGTTTGTTCGTGTTTTGGCAGCTTTTTGGTCATTTTTGCCATACTTAAGAAAAACAAGTCAATATCGTCCATATGTTCCAAGAGCGGAGATTTCTTTGCTCCTGCCTTATTTTCTTCTTGATATTCATATTTTCTTTTTCGTAGATTTGCATTCTCTTGCATTATATGGACTAGTTCTGCTGCTGGATTTGTTGTTTTGGTGCACTGTTTTCGCTTTTTTACTTTTTCTAAAATTTGCATATTTTTATCTTGCTGCATATCCTCTCGTGATGTGTTTTCATTTCTTTCTACTTGTGGTTCTCCTTGATCACCGGCATCTAAAAATTCTGTCTCTGCACTGGCTTGGAATACCTTTGTCTCTGCATTTGTGTGAGTTACCTCTGCCTCTGCTATGTTTTCGGATTCCTGTACATCCGCAACATCTTCGACATCGGATACTAAATTGCTGCATGTCCTTAAAAGAAAAACATATTATAGTACAATATAATACAATTTGTCAGTAATAAATTTTAATAATACCTTCGACCTTCCAAATAGGGCAAAACAAAAGCCATTTGTTGTTCATATTTCCACGCGGGTATATTTTTGGTAGCCTGTCCACTTTTTGTTGAAAGTCGCCTATTCCTTGCATTATTATAACATCTTCGAAGTTTTTCCCACATTTGTTTGGCTTTGTCCGCTGAAATACCAAAATGATGTTAAGTAATTTTGTTTCAGGTTTCTGGCTTTTACTGTAGTTTAGATTTTCAAACTGTTTTCATCCGCATCATAATTTTATTATTAAACTGTCTGATTGTGCCATAGTAATACTACATTTCAAAGGCTTCAAAAGCAGATTGGGGATAAATCTAATATTTAAGAATTCCAATTCATATTTGAATGTTCAGACTTAATTACAGGGAACCAACTTCATTAACCTACGAAGTCGTTTAGCGCCTTCAATAGTGAGTATAGTCTCCGTATCACAAATTATTAATTACGGTGACTAAATCGGTGATTTAACATGACCCTGGAAACCGGATATTTTTCTGACGATCTAAAGAATTGTAAGGTTATTTTTTCATAATGAAGAGTGAAACCATATATTTCCAGAAAATTGTCAGCTGCTTGGATTGATCACATGGCTTTCAAATACCTGCGAATACGGAATAACTTATATTTTTATGCCACACTTAGTTAAATATAATCAATATCATTTTGACAACATACATTCATATCTAACAGATCATTGAGATCTTTCCTTAAAGCAAATGGAGGTTCTGCATGAATATTCTTTGACCTCTATAAGGCCTTCGACTATGCTCGTCGCAACACTTTTCCGAAGGATAGGGTCATCTAGAATTAAAAGCCAACTTTCCTCAGTGGGTGTAAAGAGCATAGTTAGATTAGAGATCAGTGATCTGAATGTAAAATTGGAAGTGTCCACAAAGTCCAGTCTTTGACCTTCAACGACTCATGTTAAAGATCACAGACTATATATTTGATTTATATATTCATCTAATGTCAAATTTCAATGCGAAATATTCCTCAAATGTTTTGTTTATGTTTTGAATGATAACCTCTCTAAACACTTTACTTCATTTCAACAATATATAATCTAATTTAACAGGTATCGTTTGGAACATAATATTTATAGCAACTTAAAGCCTCGTTTTCTTAGTCATGGGATTGTATTGTGCTTCTTATATTTGAGTTAAGCCTGCTTTTAGGTTTCAAACCTTTTACCAACCATAATCCAAGAATCTGAATTCGGGAATACAGTGATTTTTCGCCAATTGCCCATCCATCTCGAAGTTAAGACCAACTAAGTTAGGCCCGATGGCGCATAATTTATTCAAAAGGTACTTCTTTAGCATGCGTATCACAATGACGGAAGTCTCGTTCAAAGTTTATCAGGTAAAATCGATGAGTTCGGGTGTAGAGGTGATCCCAAAAGTGTTTTCCGTGAGACCTTAAACTTTTAGGGCCCGCTTAAGATTAGGCGAAAGGTTAGAATTGGCGAAAAGGGCTTTGAAAAAAGTTACAGGTAATGCGGATTATTCGAGGCGAAGAGATATTGGTGCTGCTGAAACGAAAAATATGTTAAATGACAATTCTGCTATTTTCGAAGCTATTTAGTAAGGTTTGAAGAAAACTTCTCGGCCGGTAAATATCTTATTCAAGGCTTTTTTAACTGCATAATGTGATAATAAAGATGATGCGTATGTAAACATGATTTTATTTTGGATATATTATTGCCTTAAAAATGTTATATTATATCAGGCTCTTCTATTTCGAAGAAAAATTATGGAAATATTTATTGTAGCTGTTTCTTAGAATCTTCAAATTTATTATTTTATGAAACTACCATGAACTAGCAGAGTAATCATGACTGGAAGTAGAAAAAAATCAAATGATTGGAAAATATTGATATTGATGATCTCTTCCTTCCTTGTTTTATTCTTCTTCTTGTCATACCGGTTCAGGTACAGAAGATTAGTGAACTGTTATTTCTGTCCTAATTATACCTATACTATTCGAAGAAAAACTGTTAGTTAATGAACTACTAGTTACATAAGCTAAAACCAGGGATAGAAAATATAATAATGGTTTCATAGAAAACTCTGGCACATCTTTTAGTCAGGGCGTAATCGTGTTCACGATGCATGTCCGCGGCCTGTCGGGCCATTGTCGGATGGAAATAATTCAACATGGATCGTAATTTATGCAAAGGGCTTTCGTTGCGAGTCAGACATTACGATGGCGGTGCCAGTTACAGATATTGCCCTCCGAATCGTGTGTGCCGACCGTCTACGGACTGAGCTCTGAAAAATGGAGTCAGCAAAAACAATAGGCATTAGGTACTTTTATTCCAGTCTTAAAACTAAACGTGTATTGAAGATATTTTTTAATTATAAAATATTTTGCTTTTTTGCAAATTTATCAATCTTATAAATCTTCATCTTTATGGGCATATTGTTCCCTGAAAAGTTAATGTCAACATACGTAACTACACGAATGATTTCCCTTCATTTCTGAAAGCGAATAGTCTAGGTGAAACGAAAGCGGTAATGAACTTCTTACCCCGCTTAAAAAGAGTGGAATAAGAAGTTCTTATCCCACTGGTATAGATAAGTAGAACAGACGTATACAATTTTGATGTCAGTATCCTTTTAACTTGCAGATATCAGTGTTGTAACGATGACAAACTGAAGTGACAATGTGTATAATAAGAAGAAATTATCAGGATTTTGCATTTCTTCTTTTCTAGGTCAAAAAAATGGTACAGAGACTGAAAAACTATTTAGAGAACGAAAGGGGAAGTAGAAAATCACCAACCAATGTCTAGGAAAGAGTAAGGAAAGCACTGGGAATCAGTTGGAGAACTGTGCAGAAAGTTGTGTGGAAAAAATCGAATTGCATTAACTAAGAGTATTTTAAATGAAAATGAAGAAAGCCAAATATTGAAGATTTGAGAGAAACTGTGATAATGGAAGATCAGAACGTTATTTATATAGACCAAAGGCGAATGTAGCTCTTCCACTTTTGAAATTAGATCTAAAAAAGGGAAATGTTCTGAAAATTGGAAATTGAAAGAGACAGCTAGGCTTTTTCATTAAAAAAATACTATAACGGAAAATTCTTATGTGCGTAGATCGGGAATTAGTCTGTTTAATTTTTAAAGAAATATACTAATGAATATTCAATAGAAAAGTGGTGCTTCTATAAGATTTGTGGAGGTTTTAAAATGAAACTGGTTGAAAATCTTGGCATAATGACTATGCAAAAAGCATCAAAATGCAAAAAGAGATTTGAGGGTTCTTCACCAAAGGTGCAAGGGGTTAATGAATATTGTAAAATATATACCTTGTATGAGTGTAGTGGATCCTAAGAATGTCGATACCGATTCTTGGGGCAATTCCAATTTATTGGCTAAATTCCTAGACAGTTTGTCCTTGGTCTTTTTTGTTTGAATTAGCGTTTTTCAATGATAATGTTAAAATTTAAACTTACTCTTTTGAGTATTCTTGCCTAATTTTAGCTTTCTTAGAAGAAACGGTGTTGATTAGGGATTTTAAAGTGTAAACATGAATGGAAGCAACCATGAAAGCAAACTCTCAATACGTGATGTTGGAACAGTTAACCTTAACTTATCTTATAAATGTTACTGGTGAAAGATAATTGCGGACACCTACCATCATAAAACATTGTATTATTTCGGTTTTAGACTAAATCTTCTACAATATAACATTCAATTTATGCGTTGCCATTTGTACTTGACGTTTTGCTTTGGGCCTGTCGTAGAAGACGCATTTTAGCGGCACTATTGTTCCACCAACTAGGGATGTGCGCTGTAAACGATGATTTTTTTATGGCAGTGGCACATACTAAAAGGAGATTCTATGGCGCTCGACGAGCGGTGTTTGTGCGAAGATGATGATTGATTGTATTGATACGGTTCTTAATTAGTTGTAGGTTGTAATTAGGGGGAAACAGATGTCCTGGGGGTAAGTTCCACAGTGATGCAGTACGCCAGACAAAGGAGTTCTTGTAAATCGATGTTCTAGGTGTTTCCAGTTGTACGACAAACTGGTGCCCTCTTGCAGTCTGTCGTGTCTGTCTGACAGGCGTTGCCAGGGGCGGGATGAGGCGGGCCAAATCCTAAGAACATCTGCCGTGAAAATATCTGTAAAACAGGGATATCTCGGCCACATGTCTGCGGTGTTCCAGACTATCCAGATTCCGGATCGCCGATGAGATGCACAGCTCTCTTCTGAATAGAATCCACCAGCTTTAGGGTGTCCTTTGGTGCGGCACCCCAGATGTGTGAGCAATATTCTAGGCACGGTCTTATTTGCCCTTTATAGAGCAAGAGCAACTGCTGCGGTGTATACAGTTTTTTATTGCGAAATAGCGCATTAAGCTTCTGGGGGACTGATTTGGCGATGTTAGCAACGCGGACATACCAGGACATATTGCTGTGGAGAGAGACACCCAGTAGTTCGATTGGCGAGGATGAAGGAATGGTCTATACTGCCATAATGATGTCAGGGCCCGCCGTATTGGCTCTCTTGGTAAATGTGGCTGCTTGGATCTTTGCTGCATTGAACTGGACCAAATTTCTGTCGCCCCAAGTTTCAACTTTCTCTAGGTCTTGACTAATTGATGTAATCTGCTCCTATCTGCGGTGATAAATCTCAGTCGCTGGTAAAGGTTTTTCTGATCTAAACTGGGAGACAAGGGTACTGTCATCTGCAAAACTGTAAACAGGAATATTCGTTTCGGTCAGCAGGTCATTAATATAGATGAGGAACAGAGCTGGTGAAAGTATGGCGCCCTAAGGCACGCCCGCGTTCATGGTGAATGTGTCTGAGATGTGTGCATCAACTGCAGTTTTCAGAGATCGGTTCTTAAGGAAACTGACAAGCCAGCTGCAGAGAGAGGCTGACAGTCCGAAGGATGGCAGTAATCCGTCATGCCAAACTCTGTCGAATGTCTTCGAACCTTGGTACAGGTTGCACTTCACCGACTTTCCAAGAAGATGGGGAATTCCATTTTCGGTAAGATAGAGAAAAAA
This sequence comes from Pissodes strobi, assembly GCA_016904865.1. NCBI lineage: Eukaryota > Metazoa > Arthropoda > Insecta > Coleoptera > Curculionidae > Pissodes > Pissodes strobi. Next base: position 69,031 of record MU184325.1, on the reverse strand, counting down.
GTCTGGAAAAAACGGATGCTGCTTCGTTGGCGCAGTTCTTTAACACGATGGCCGGAATTTCGTCCGGTCCTGATGCCTTTTGCGTATCTAGTTCTTTAAGGATTTTACGAATATCACGGTGATGAAACTTGACTTCTGCCATGGTAGTGTTGATGTTCGATATGTTTTTGTAAAGTTATTACTTACTGCCTTTGCTACCGACCAGAAATTTCTGGATCCACTAGGGCATTGCAAAAGCTTATTCCTGACCCTTTGATTGTGTTTGTCCTTAGTTTCCTCGATTTTATCAATCTCTGATTTATAAACATTTGTTTTTTACTGCTTTTGATAATATTAGATATCACAAGTACGGTATAGAGCGTGACTAATGGTATAACGCAATGGAGTCAGAAAAGTCACAAAATATGACAAAATATGAGTGGTTAGGAGCCCGAATGACGTCACTGCTTGTGGGAACAAGCTGTTTGAAGCACGTGACGGAAATCTTGGACCGAGGCTTATGAGTGAAATATGACAGATATCTTATAGGGATCAGCCAGTTAAATTTTCTCACAATGCCCTTATTTCGTGCCTTTATCCCCACCGATGGATATTGAATAGGGTTCACTCTTCAAAAATGAGCCATTGCGATTGACAATAAAGCGTCGTGGTAGAGCAGCTTTTCGTAAAATACGCTTCTGAGAATCTTCTTTCAGACTCATTTTGAGTCTTCCTTACCTTTAGTGTACTTTTATGTGGTGCCTGGACTCACTCCATAACAAGGATTTTTGTCGTACTCGTCAGGCAAGTTGCTTTTGGTTTTTTAGGTGTCGCTATTTTGTCCTCCACGTGAATGTTTATTAACTTCACCTAATGTCAATTGCAGAACTTCTGTCTCGCCATCCTTTGAGGCAGCGTAGCTGATTTCAGGAATAGCAGATTGAAAAAACCCTTCACTGGTAAAATAATTCCTTTGGTATTTTTACTTTCCTGCAAATATTCCTTTCCTTGGGTTTTAAGCAAAAACCTTGAACTTGTTGATATTTTTGAGTTTTTTTTTGTAACCAAAGAGTCTTTGTTCCTTGTGTTCTTACGTAAAGAATCCTTCTTCGACTGAAGAAGGACTCTTTGCTTAAGAAGTTTCTTGTGTTACTAGGTGCAAAGTCCTTCGTGTTCATTGATTGTGTACGTTTCCTTCCAAAACTTAACTGGAGAGCTGCCCACGAATTCCCATATATCACATCGGTATATCAAAAATATGTTTTAATTGCTGTTAAATTTATACTACGTTAGTAAGCCTTTATTCTTTTTTTAGCAAACAGAATTTCACCTTGTATGATATATTGCTCTAATAATGTCAGAGTTTTAGATCATTTCTTTGCCTTTGTTATTTTTTTATATTGCTACCTTAATATTCAATTATTTATGCATAAACTAAAACAAGTTTGATGTTTTCTATTTTTAATTTTACGGTTATTTTAACGTGTTATAACTAGAGTATAGCTAGTTAGTATTACGGCCTAGTAGATCGGCAAGTACTAACGGAACATAATCATGTTTTAGTTAGTTTAGTAAATAATTGCTTTCTATATATTTTCGTTTATTTTACTTTATGTTATCTGTTAATTGATATGTTTATTTACGACCTATTTTCACTCTTGTATTACTACAGGTGATTAATAATAACCAAACTTGTTAGATAACATGTGATTTATTTTGCGTAATTGGTTAACGGTTATGTTTGTTTGAGTTAGTTGTTCTGAATAACAGCTAATTAAAGATTTTTGTTATAGTTATTGAATAGTTACTTAGGCCTTTTTAGTAAATTTACCTCGTAGTAAAAAGTGTTTTGCTTCAAACCGAGGATTAAAAAATAGTTTGACGAGATGAGTTCCATCGTATTACGCAGAAGCACCAACATAAGCAGGTGTAACATACAGAAGGGTATCGAAGACGAGTAGTAGATGTAGATGTAGAAGTAGCACCGATGATAATTGTTCCATTGGAGGACTATTTAAAAGGCCAGGTCTTTTCAGATTTTATACGTGACGATTGAAGTTTTAAATTTTTAGCCTATAGTTCTAAATGACTCCCTATGTTTATAGTTTTTCGAACTCTTGAGTGTTATTTTATGCTTTATTGCTTACATGATTTCTGTAAAGTCCTCCAGCTGACTCCTCCTTTCCGTAACTGTTTAATACAATAAATATTACAGCAATTCTAGGTAATCCTTAATGCAAATACAACTGTTTATTATTGTTAAGTTACCGAAATAATAATTATAATTTATTTATTTTTCTAACTTTTCAACACCTTAAACTCATTTAAAAAAAAAAACAATATTATATTCCTCAAAACACTACGTAAAAAAATGAAACTAATTTTCTTTCTCCAGATATATTTGTAAATAACTACACATCATTTTGATAGTTTCTGTGTTTGCCGCTTGGATATGATTCGTGACATTTAGACCCATACGATAAGACTGATTTTGCCTATAATCAAAGAAAATAGTTTGCGTGCCATTATTTTTTTTTGCTATAACTCAAGACGTCTTAGCAGTGAGTGACGAAACACGCAAATCTAAACCTAGAAACTCGTTGGAATTGACTATACGTCTTGCGGTGTGTGCATGTCTAGGATTATGCAAATGTGCGCAGCACGTGCAACTACTTTATTTTAACTGATCTATGTCCGAGCGCTGAATTGTTTTTAAAATTACGAATTATCATTTAACATGAGCCCTTAAGAGTCATGTCAGAGTGCTGCATAAGTAAGTATCTCCACCTAATTTTATCAGTTCGCCAACAAACTTTTACATACGAACTCTTTATAGAACGGAAGTGGAGGGGGGCAGCGACTAACAAGTATTTTACCAATTCTGTAGCTGTTTTGACTGAAGCCAGTAGCAGCTCGAGGAAAGATCACACAATTTGCGTGCTAGGGGAAAGATTTTATTTAGTAAGTTCAAAAAGTGTGAAACCATGAATTGGACATTCGGGCTCCTAAATACTATTCAAACATTTAGAGATCAGAAAAAAGTGCAGGCACGTTACTTTAAAAAATAGGAGTAGACTTATTTTTGGTCGCTAAATAGGGAAAGCCACCTTTTGCACTTGAACTTCTTTTACAAAAGAAAAGCATTTTATGTCCTTATTTTTTGAACCAGATAACTTAAGCACTCGTTTATTAGATTATACAACATTTGTAAATCTCTACTACTGCGCCTATAAGCAAGTATTGTTATGTTAGGTCGTGATAAAATTTAACTGTCAGTGAACCCGACTATATTCTGCTTATATGCCAAGCAATTTAGGAATTTATGCTGGACCTGTTTAATTTTATTTTTGTACACATTATAGCTGGGGGACCAAAGACAAGATGTATACTCCAAGTAAGTAGTCGACCTAAAACCCGAGGGCATCTCCTAGCAAACTCTAGAAGTGTCAGGAATTTCGAAATCACTACCGCAATGTAGGGAACAAAGGTAAGTGAGGTATCAAGAGAAACTCCCAGGTCTCTCTCACTGCTGTGACTACCATCACCATTAGTACTATATGTATATTGCAGATCGTTTCTGGTTCTGTAATAAGACATTGTGAGTGCAATACATAAAATCTTTGAGAGCTTCCCGAAGGAGGTATAAGGCTTAACTGGAGATCTAAAGGAAGCTACATCGAGCCAAGCAGACTTTAATTACTGGCACTGCCCACAATATCGAAGAATTATTCTATTTTATCTACGGAATCTAATTCCTTACTTGCAAACTGTTTAAAACTGCTATTAGGGTACCACCTCCTCTGGTCAATGCAGATCTATCTTTACGATAGACAATATATTTGGACATAGACAACTCGGAATGATAAAATGCGTCAGTCAGGGCCAAGCACAGGCATTTTCAGAAAGATATCTTTGTTTTTTTGGGAGCCAGAACATTGTAGATTCTTTTGGTAATTAACATAACTATTAACATTATCACCATGTGCCTTTCTCTTATCAAGCTTCTGCATTACCCGTCTCTCAATTTTATTTTATTTTTTTTTTATTTATCAACGGGCAAGCCCAATTACAATTAATACTAACAGGATGGTAAATTAATAATAGGAACTATAAATTCATAACAGGATGATAAATTAATAATAGTATCAATGGTTACAATACAAAAAGTTATCAGTCCATAAAATCACAGAGATCCTATATTGCTTAGATAAGATCACCTAGTAATTAGTCAAGCCAAGAGTACTCGAGACTTGACGCCGGAATGAGTCAAAGGTTGCAAAGAAGTCTACGTCATCGTATTGATTGGCTAGTCTGGCAGCTCTTGATATGAAGTTGTTCAGTCCATAATTGGTGCGATGAAACTAATTGTAGATCTGGTCAGTCTAGATGGAATATGAATATTAATTTTATTGAGCAAAGAAGGTTCAGCAGCTCTACCATGCAGAATATTGTAAAAAGTAATTAGGTCTCTCCTCTTATTGTGCATAGTAATGGGTGACATATTTAACAAAGCAAGTAAATCTGCATCGTTGTAATTGTCCAAATGTTTAATTTGAAAGCAATCTGCTTTAAAAATTTATGTTCAACATGACGCAAGGACTCAATATGCACACCATAGAAAGGCGACCACACACAGGATGCGTACTCAAGATGGGGACGGACAAGAGAGCAGTAAAGAGTTTTTAAGGCGGTAATCTCAGTGAAATCTTGTGTGCTTCTTTTAATAAAGCCAAGCATCTGAAACGCCTTGTTAACTACATTATTTAAGTGATCAGAAAGTTGTAGAGTTGCATCCAATGTGACACCCAGGTCCTTGATGAAGGGTACATTATCAAGACAATGCTGGCCGATCATGTATTGTCATCTGATAGGGGATCTGGACCGAGAGAACGTAATAGCTTTACATTTGGAAGCATTCAGATTCATCCCATTTCTTGTACACCAATCCAACAAATTAATTAGCTCATATTGAAGTTTATCACAACCATTGGGAGATTTAATCAGACAGCTCAACTTTAAGTCATCAGCAAACAGCAAAAAAAGGGAAGAGGAAAAACATTCATGAATATCATTTATAAAAATGTTAAACAGAAGAGGCCCAAGATGCGAGCCTTGTGGAACTCCTGAAGGAACAAGAATTGTTTTGGAAAGAAAGTTATCAATCTTTACCGTCTATCTACGACCAGACAAGTAGCTGCCAAACCAGGAAATCATTGGTTCATCAACCCCAATCATTCTGAGCTTATGGACCAACTGAGACAGAGACACCCTGTCGAACGCCTTGGAGAAATCTGTGTAAATTGTATCAACTTGACATCCTTTCTCCAGGGAGTCAAACAAAAAATCCACATAAGTTAATAGGTTCAGCTCAGTAGATCTGCAGGTGCTACCAAATTGCTGATTGATAAGATGAGCCTCGAGTAAAGGAGTTAAAAAGTCACAAACCAGACTCCCAAACACTTTAGGTGTCACACTGAGGATGCTAATAGGACGAAAATTAGTAACAAGATATTTATCATCATCTTTAAATATGGGTTTAAGAAAACTTTCTTTCCAGTAATCTGGAAAAACACTGGTTTGAACGGAACAATTAAATATGTGATACAATGGCCTGGAGAGGTTAAAACTGCATTTCTTTAAGAACAAAGGAGGTATACCGTCAGTGCCTGGGCCCTTATTAATATCAAGAGAAGAGAGCTTGGTGTATATTTCAGATATCAAAATTCTATGTTTAGTGATATGTACATTGGATGCAGATAATTCATGATCAGGCACATGGAGATTACTGTGTGAATAAACTGTGGAAAAATAATCTGCAAACATTGCAATATCCTTGACTGAGCTACAAGACTTGTCAAGATATTTAAGTTCATTAGGGAAAGCACTATTTTTCCTTTTATTGTTAACAAATGACCAGAATTTCTTTATATTTGAAGATATAGCCATTTCAGTAGACTGAATATATTGTGAATAGCATTCCCGAGTCAAATGCTTGCACAATTGCCTAAGCCTAGAAAACTCCCAATAGTCACCCAAGGAACCAGTTGATTTATATTTTTTGTGTAATTTTTTCTTTAAGATAATACAATTTTTTAGATCTTGAGAGAACCATATTGGGAACTTTCTGGCCGAAAACTTTTTTAATGGTACAAATCTATCTATAGATATAAAAATAATTTCATTTGAAATATTTAACATGGTATTGAGATTTGCATCCCTAAACAACATATCCCAATTGAACTGGTCTAGGAATGAAGAAATGTCCTGATAGTTTGCAGACCTGAAATCCCTGTAGCAACCATCAAACTCAGGTCCGGGCTCATCATAGGTCAGGTTACATTTAATGCTAATGGAGAGTGGTGGATGAACGACTAGAGGAACCAAAAAAGAGTCTGCTAGTATAACTTCTGCTGAGTGGTCAGGTGTCAAAAAAAGATGCAAAAGGCTATTGTGTATTGTCACTTGATGATTACATTGGAAAAGATTGTGGACATTGCAAACATAGACATAATCTGGATTCAAGACCGACCATTCCTGTAGTGGTGCTCCACCTGCAGTTGCAACAGAGCTAATAGGACCATTTTGCCAGCTAGCATGAGGCAAATTAAAATCCCCAACTATATGTAGGCCTAAATTGGGCATCATTAGTCCAAGAGAGTCAATAGTCTCAGAGAAGGTGGTATACAATTGTGCCGGAGAGTCGGGAGGTAAATATACTGCTCCCAATATAAAACTAAAAGCACTGGATCCAACCTTAATGAAAACCTGTTCAATGCTATCTGGCACCTGGAGACGAGTACTTGGTATTGACTTATGTATAGCTATTAGCACTCCTCCTCCTCTCTTGAAGACACTGGTATTAGCAGAGCGATCACAACAATGGGTGTTAAAGTTAGTAAAGCTCAGTTCGGAATCATAGATGCCGCTATGCAACCAAGTTTCCGTCAAGACATATATGTCATGTTGACATGCTGGTATATTATGAAGAAGATGACCCAACTTAGTTCTTAAACCTTGAGCGTTTTGGTAATAAACAGACATACTATTTGCGTTTAGAGAACCAGTTAATTTTTTTGAATAATCTTTGGGATACCTTGATGGTACACAATACGAATATTTCTATCACCAATTGATACTCGTGCTCTAAATTCAGCTCTAACCTTAGCCCCAGCATCTGCCTGCAATTTAGTTAGATCCTGTTCAATGTAGATATGTCCTCGTTTAAAGTTAGATCTGGCCCGAACAACAAGCTGAGCCTCTTCTTCGCTATTGAGAATCACTTTCAGAGCTCTATGGCCATTTTTGTTTGGCTTACCAATCCTAATTGTGTTTTTTACATTCACATTAGCAACACCAATAGAGCCCAAGAGAGAATTCACATCGTCAAGATCCCGTTTGGTATCAGGCCGGTTGTAAATGACAATATTACTTGCCCGTCTCTGTCGATCATGAAGCTCAGCAAAAATTTCACTATTGGGTATGGCGTCAGGGCCTGAGGTGCTACTTTAAATAGGAGAGGCCTTTTTAAGATCTTCCTTCAGCTGCCTAAGCTCCAACTGCAGCTGGCCAATAGCTTTTAGTATTGAAGGCATCTGTAGCAAGCCAGATTGGCAATTTTCACAAAGAAACCTGAGAGTTCTCTGGCCCTTGAGTTCGACAACCCGGATTTCCGAAGTTTAATCCGGATCAAACCAGTTTATGTTTAGCTCTAGTGCAGCTATCACAATTAGTCAGAAGCTTAGTGTTTTGGGTCTACCATCAGATGTTATGCCTACCAAAACCACCTATTACCATGCCTATGACGTCCTCCTACCAGAGAGAAACGAATGGGCGAAGGACTCTGAAAATCTGAGAAGAATAGAGAATAGTTGGTTCACTGACGGCTCCAAGACCAATGATGGTACGGGAGCCGCTGCATGGAATAAAAATGGTAAGGTTGAGCTTAAATGTTCCCTAGGCAAACATGCAACCATTTTTCAGGCTGAAGTTAAGGCCATTGATATGACTGCACAGTGGCTCATCGATAGAAACTGGAAAGGCAAGTCAATCAAAATTTTCTCGGACAGTCAAGCAGCTCTAAAAGCTCTTGATTCTAGCCGTTGTTCATCCAAGACAGTATGGAACTGCCAGGAACTACTCACCAAACTAGGGAGAGAAAACAAACTTACACTGATCTGGATACCTGGACATACAGGATATGAAGGCAACGAAAAGGCTGATGCTCTTGCGAAGCAGGCGGCCGCAACGGCCTTCATAGGACCAGAACCAGTACTGGGAATAGCTTATAACACAGCTAAAGAAGCCCTCTCCAGGTGGACACAAAATCAATTTGTAGATAAATGGAGAGAGTTACCAGGCCTAACTCATTCAAAGTTGGCGGTGAATCTGCCATCAGGAGTGAGAACCGGACAGCTTCTTCAACTTGGCCGGCAGCAGGTACAGCCTGTAGTTGGCATGTACACTGGCCATTGTCGGCTAAGAAGCCGCATGAACAAGATAGGGCTCTCCGAAGAAACGGAATGCCGCTTGTGCTTGGAGGACGAAGAAACAATGGAGCATGTTATATGCCACTGTCCAGCAATGGAAAGAACCAGACAAACAGTCTTTGGAAATACTCAAATCACACTTGCAAATTTTAAAACTATCCACCCCAGAAAGCTGTTCGATTTCTTGAAAAGGATCGAACCTCTGGCATAGTGGAAAACACAGATGTGAGCCACAATAGACCAAGGGTCGCAGTGGAGGGTTCTATTTGGACCCACTCACGTGTACAAAATACAAGAAGTAGTGTTTTCTTCAAAAACTTTGCATTTCAAACACTGCATGGCAAATTGAAGGTTAGAAAAAATTTAATTTTAGCAAAACAGAAAAATCTCAAGAATTATTAGCACAAACTAAAGATTGAATCGCTATGTGACTGTCCCAATAAGTAATAACAATTTATTTAACAATTAACTAAAGATTTGAATTAAAAAGTTTAACGTAATATATTGTAAACACGCCGTGTAAATACGCTGACTTATGGTAAGGTTAATAGCCACATAGACCTAGGTTCCCTTCAACTCGCTTCGTTTCCTCAAGGCCTGTCATTTGCACTTAAGAAAGTTATTTTTATGCCACGACAACCAACCAACCGCGTTGCATTTTGGACAGTAGGGCCACAACCAATTTTAACAAAAAAAGACTCGACATCACCCCTTCAGGAAAATTAAATAGCATAAGATTACATGAGCATTGTTGCCGATCATGCAGCTCAGTAGTAATAGTGAGAGTACTTCGATTCCTTCGGTAACTTGGAAATCTGAAGAAACCACGATTCGCAGTTCTCGCACAGAAACTTCAATAAATATTTTCCTTTCAGTACCATCACCCTAATCTTTGACGCTGACAGTCCAGAACAGCTTTTATAAAGTTTTCTGAAACGATTATTCCAAACCCTGGTCAACAACTATGCATTTAAAGTCCGCATTCGTAGGACCGTAGCTAAGTTTGGAGATTAGAGAAGCCGTAAGGTGAAGAATCTTTGAAACCAATCAGACTTTAGCAAAGCCTGTCATTTTTTATGTTCGGTACAAACACAAAAGGAAAATCCTTTACCACTCAACGAGCGGTGCGTGTGCGGAGAAGACGGTGGACGTTGGACTTGAAGCGCTGTAGGTTGTAGTCTTCGAGAAAGACGTTACCCGGAAGTCCATTCCAGAGCGAGGCAGTCCTCCAGATAAAGGAGTCCCGTAACAGTAACGTCCTAGATGTTCGCAACTGAATCGTATGTTGCTGAGCAGCTTGTGTCTGACGGGTGCTTCTATTTGGCACAATTCTGGGTGGAATCATTAGTGTCAGCTCGTTCGAATACCTCCCGTAGTAGTATCGATAGTAAAGAGATAGGTCCGCCACTTTGTTCTATATGGAGTCCAATATCTTGAGCAAATGTTTAGGTACCGAGCTCCACACATGTGAATAGTATTGAGATGGTCTTATCTGGGTATCCTAGTGCAGTAAGAGCTGATGGGGTGTATACAACTTGTTTTCTGTATAGAATGCTTCTAGCTTTTGTGCTGCTGCCTTGGCTATTTTGGTGACGTGACTAGGCCAGAGTCAGTGTTTGTGCTAACATTGATAAGTCAGATCCTGAGGTGTTTGCTTTTTTGAGAAGACAGCTGCTTGAGTCTTTCCTGCGTTAAACTGGGCATTGTTTTCCTCACCCCATTCCACGACGGCTTTCATATTCTCATTGATGACAGCAATCTGATTTTCTTGCTCGCGTTGGGAACGAGCAGCGTCGTTTGAGTCCGCAACATGAATGAGGGTATAAAAGTGCTGTCATCTGCAAAACTAAATAGAATTGTTTGCCCTGTCTAAGAGATCGCTGATATAGAGCAGGAACAGCGTGGGAGATAACATACACCCTTGAGGAACTCCGGCATTGATTTTAAATTCCTCCGTGGGATGTCCATCAATATCAACTCGAATGCTTCGGTTTCTTGCGGTTCGGCAAATACTTAACCGCGCTCCAAAAGGCTCTATTTCAATGTTCTTTTTATTGAGTTAATACGGCTAGAGCTTGGAATGGAATAAATGAATATTAATACATATATTCAATTGATTAAAAAAGAGTTGGAAGGTAGGGAAAGGTACCAGTGTCTCAGAGTTCTTCTCTCATGAGTTGACACATGAACATTTTATTGCTCAAAACTTTTAGAGGTATCTAGCTTCAACCGTTACTACGTTTACGCTGATAGTCAGGTTGGATGAGTTTGGAGGTCTCGATTTCCCTTAAGAATAATAATTAAGGCAGTTAAATATTTGCTGTTCATCAGATCACTGCAAAATTAATCGAAATTGTACTCAAGAGTGGAACGAACACCTGAATCACGATCATTGAAATTTCATAGATGGTCGCTGATCATGGTACAGAGCCTCTAACTGATAAACTGTAATGCCCATAAGAATTAGCGCCATAAAGCTTCAAAAAAGCTTTATTTTTAGATGATTTCCTATAATATACTAAAAAAACATATCTTATAAATAATGCCATGGATCAATACTTGCTCCAACGTTGAGGTTTAAGGCCTTATAATAGAACGTACGCTCTTCTTGCGGAAATCATCTAATAGCGATTGGAACATGATTCTGGATGTATTCTGATGAAATCAAGCCGAATCGAATATTGTCTTATTTGTACTAATTAAACTTGGGCGGGATTACGCCCTTAATCTTACGAGAACAACCATATAGCGTGGGGGTAAAGTTTCATAAACTTCCGACGGGCTGTAAACAGATTAGAGAAAGGGAATAAGACCTTAAGGAAGGTATTACAATTTAATGAGATTAGCGTTGCTAAGAGAAATAATATATGAGCGCTGGTGTATTATTCCGATTTGAAATAGTAAGACCACGATAACGAGTTGAAAAATGTATGGGTATTTAATTTGGTGTTGTGGCATACACAGTGTAAATTGATTTAATAAAAATATTCATGGGCGCACAAGAAATTGCACTTGTAACATCACCAAAAATTACAGCAAAGAAAATTCAGTGATGGGTGATGACAAATATGAAGTAAACTGCGCGTCATAAGTATGAGACAAGAATTTATTTACTTATTTAATTATTTATTCACAGGATAACAAACAACAATCCTAGAAGTAAGTACTCAACATTAACATGCGAATCAGCAAAAGTGGGTATAATAGCGTCTCGCAAAAATAATTACATAAAAAAGGACAAAAAACTACAACACAGGAAGAAGCAAGCTACATATTATCGAGCTGCACAACATCGAGATGCCATCTAAAATTCAACAAACCTACATAGAAGTCGAAATTCTGGTTGCGGTTGGTCATTTTAGAGACCCTTGAAATTAAACTCTTTGCTTCGTAGTTTGTGCGGTGAAATGGCTGAGCAAACGTGACTCTGACTAGTACCTCTCGAGGGGAAATAAAGACTCACCCATAATAAAAGATGATTACAGAAGAGAGTTGACTATCTTGTATAGTAACATTAAATAATTTTTGTTGCGTCTTGTCACCAAAGGAGCAAGGAGAATTTTGGAGTATAGATACTTGTAGTAGTACACATAATTCTGAGGTGGACATATAATACGCTGAACCTGATCCAGGGTATAAATGTGAGATTCATACTCTGGACTCCAAACTAATCAAGGGGCACTATAAAAGTCTGACTGATGTGACTTAATTGAAATGTCTTGAGCAGCTCTTTTTAAAACCGAGCATCCTCATGTATTTAGTTACCATGTATGAGATGTGCGAACAGAAAAACAATGATGAGTGAAAATAACGCCACTGTCTCTAAATCCGATCTCTGTTGACTCAATGCGGTATTGCGCAGTTTAAAAAAATTTGCACCGCAGCACTCAAACAATCCATCAAGGCCAGACTGTAAAATTTTAAAATCATCTCCAAATCCTAAAAATCACTATATGGAAATCACTTGGCAATGTGATTAATGAAAACGTTAAACAGCAAAGGTCCCACGTGCGATCACTGAGATCACAGATGTTGTACTAATAAACGTTGAATAAAAGCTGTTGACCCTGGCCAATGGCCATCTGAAAATGGAAGCAGACAAATAATCAGCTATCCCCACGCCCCGCCCTTCAGCTTGTTCAGTAAGACACGACGATTAACCCTATCGAATGCCTTTGAAAAATCAGTGTTAATAAAATGAACCAGCCCATTATTCTTAACAGCAGTAGCCAGGTAACCACCCTTTGAAAGTAGGTGTAATTCAGTGAGCCATCTCGAACGAAAATCAAATTCTGTTCACTCGCGTAGTGGCTGAAACTGAAAGGCATGTGCCTGCTCACTAAACACTTCAAATAATTTTGGTACAGAGCTAAGAATACTGTTAGATCTGTAGTTGGTGACATCCTCCCTGTTACCCTTTTTGTGAATTGCAATAACACTTCAATGAAGCGGTAAAGATTGCAGTTAGAGGACCAGCAAATACGAAACTACAATTTCTTAGAAACCATGGAAGAATGCCATCCGACTCACTGAAATGAACAGAACTGAAAAGTTAGCCAATTCAGGTCCTCCCTGTACAACATAAATTAATATAAAACATTTCAGAAGACACCTCAGGCATTTGGAGTTTACGAAGTTCCAAAAATCCTTGATAATATTATTGTTGATCAATGATGATTCAGATTCCCACAAAAAATTCAAATAACTAGTCCAGAAGAAAGCTTGCACTGTGCTCTAAGTCCGGAGAAATAAGCATAATTCTGGGGCAACCCCGACCCTCTCCGCTCCTTTTGTGCCTTTTTCATTTCGAATACCAGGCTTTAGTTCTGACGAGAACTATCTTGGATGCTTTCTGCTGCACAGCTTCTTAACAAGAGTAAAACAGGCAATAGCCGGATCTAAAATATCATATTTCCAACAGGCAGAGACTGAAATAGATCATCTCATCCGATCATTTCCAGGCTAATATTCAATCCACTCGTAATGGATGGATCTATAAGCATTCAGAAAACCACTAATCTGAGCAAACCAGTAAAAGGCACAATTAGAAATGACCTGTATATACTCAATCTTTTGAGGCAGCACTTAATGGTTATCAATAACTCAAGAACAAATGCCATCAAACTCCCCAGCGGTATTCGGGTAATTAAAGTCACCAAGTACAGACATCTCACAGTCAGGATAACTGTCGAAGAGTACGTGAACATTTTGCTCAAATGGGCATACGTCTCAATCGGCGTATGGACAGCACAACACAGATAGTACCCATAGCTGGTCTACCAGTTTCAGTCCCAACGCAGACAAAAAACTGTTCCAGATATTCGGTCATAATCACCACTATCAGGACTCCACGCACCGCTGCGCCGCCCGTCGCACTAGTCTAAGAGGAGAAGAAATGTATCAAGTAAAATATTTCATACCTCAAAGAATAATAATTATTTAGATTTGGGTTAAAGAGCACTTTTGATGGTGGATGAACAGGTTTAGCCCCGAACCGGATCTCCACATATTTTAGTCGAGGTGTGATCCGAGCCTTTTCCAAAAATATAAAATTTCATTGGTACCGAAAATGTATAAAACTTTATGTTTTTTTTTGTGTATTACGTTAAAATGACCTAAGGTATAGTTTGAAAAATCAATTTTTGTAGGGATGCAACGTTTTTTTAATATGCCTCCAGTGTAAAAATATTAATCTAGTGAAAACTTCTTTAGCGCCGTAAGCCACCTGAGAACGGGAGGGATTTGAGACTCGATGAAACGAAAAAAGCGACACCACTAAAAAGATATAGATATATAGGATGTAGCCTGCGAGAGGATGAGATAGAACACAGTATGCACGTATTATATGTTTGCCAAGAGTAGAAAATAAAAAGTAGTTGTTGTCGGATCACTGAAGATAACCAACGTCCGTCGGGCGTGGTTAGGGTTTGCATGGGTGACCGCTTGATTTAGTTTTATGATGGTTTCGGTTCTATCGCCTGTGAACTGTTATTAATTTTATATTGTCTTTAATACCGCCCTGCTGGTTTTCACTTCTGTCGTGCGGTTTTAAGCTCACACCTATTTTTATTTATTTTCAATTCTATTTCTGATATCGGCTTCTATGGGTTAGTTTGGGTTGGTATGGGTTAGTTTGGTTTAGTTGGATTTCAAGAGGTACCGAGAATGAGTAGACACAACAGCCAACCTCCGTTGTAAAGGATACAAATTTACGATATACGTCACACGACAGAAGTGAGTACTTCAACAAAGCGATATAAAAAATTCATGTGTGCAGTTCACATGCGGTAGAAGTGAAATCTTCATCACTTCAATCACCCGTCTAAGTAGTAACCACGTTCCACGTTGCTTAACTTCAGTGATAGGACGAGAACTACTTTTAACTCTTTATTCTTGACAAACATGTAACTATGTCTTATCTCACACTCTCGCAGGCTACATCCTGATGGTTTTCTTGGTGTCGCTTTTTCGTTTCATCGAGTCTCAAATCACTTCCGTGCTCAGCCGGCTAACGGCGCTATAGAAGATTTCACTTTAAAAACTATATAATATCAAAAACAGTTTCTTGGACGCTCCGGGCATCAATTCCGGTATCTCTCGTATATTAAGCCAGCGCTCGACCATCTATGTTAAGCTGTCGATCGAATATAAACGCAGTACGTGAACATAGCTACAGACCAGCATAAAATAGCTGATTTTTATGGCACAAAACTTTTCACTTCAAAAATACACTCCATAAGCACAGCACTTCTAGCAGAAAGTCATAGGCCGTAATAGAGGGTTGTATTGATGTAAATAGAATGTCTGTTCTAGTTGGTACTTTTCAGAATTTTTTTCCAACCTTTACATTATTGGAAAATCTTATCTTGACTTTAGCTTCCACCTTATTAGAAGCAAATGTCATCTATATATTGCCAATAGTAAGCTCTTGCTGTAACTGTGTTCATAAATAATATGCATCATTTCCTTGGCCTCATAATTAATACAAACATGGCAAGGAAGTGTGACAGCTCAAGTAACAGGCATTCAAATTTCCGTTTATCAGGACTTAAGTATTATTTCTCACTTTACCTGTCACCCTAAATGCCCGCCTTTATCTGTTATTAACAACACAAGAGCCGTTGAGCCCATTTACACAGAACAAACGAAACAGGAAGTGGGTGATTTTATCAGTGCACCCGGCCACACTCGGGTTCCTGTCTTGCCATTGGTGGGTCGCGGGTGGTACTTGGATTTTAATTGGCGGCTACGGGTTCTTGAATAATTTAGCGCCTTTCAAGATGGGAACTGGCAGATTCTGGGATCAGTTTTAGGAATTGTAAATGGCTGGTATAAGAATAACCTAGCATAGGCGTCGTGCATAATTAATTTCAGATGCAATCTCTTTCCTACAACATCTTATTATTTTTCACTTGATATAGCTTGTCAGAATATAAAATGGCAACATCCCTTCAAACAGTATGTTATTGAGTTACCCATGTCTAACAAATAAACGGAATCCTTATTTCGACCGTTATTACCCAAGATATTAAATATATATTTTTTGGAAGTTGTGGAAGGTGTTATGTTATAATTAGTTTTAAAAGTTAAGCTGTATAAGGATCTTTCAGATATATTCGAAAATTGCTGAAAATGATGCAGAGCATTTGCGGCATACTTAAACGATTTTCGGCAATACTGCAGATTAGAGTATTTCGTTATTCACGTATAGAATGTGAAGAGAATTATTGATTATCTGAAGAGCAGTGATAATCATGCAAAATTAGCTATAGAAAAGTTATCGTGATACATCTACATTAGACTCAGCAATTTTCCTTTGGTTAATTTAACATTATTCTTCCAAAAATTTTCAACATTTTACGAATTAATTGCTCTTCAAAACATCCCGCACATCCCTATACACGAAGAGAGCGTATACTGATATTAATGATCTCGTAAGCAGTTGTCAATACATCTTTGGCGAATCCATTAATTTTCATTTGTAGCAAATAAAGTGTTGTTTCCTTCTTTCGAAGCGAAGCCTTGAATTGCCCGGCACGCAATTTGATAAATAGGACGCTCGGAAGGGGGCACAAAAATATACATCTAATGGCCGCGGTTTGTGGCAAACACTTGTCTTGACGAACAAGTGCATTTCTTTGCTCCCGAATTTCTTTAAGTTTCATTTTATGTATTATTTAATTTTTGGTGTTTAAAATTCTGTGATTTGCTATCTTAATACTCACAACTAATAATTATTCTAAGTTGGATTGATGACTAATAATTATAATAACACTTTTAGGCAAGTTTGGGAGCTTTTATTAAAAATTAATAGTTACATTGTATGTTATGATAAATTATTAACAGTTCCTTAGGATTCTGAGTTTTATCATCCTAGATCATTATTAACTAATGGGTAAATTACGGGTTGATATTTATTTAGATATGATATGGTAACTGATGATTAGATTAGTTAATCAATAATAACTAACTTTTAAAAACCACAGCTAATGTAGAAAACCGTTATTATAAAAAAATGGTATCCCTTATTAGCAATAAAAATACACTTAGATAGATACGAAACATAACAATGAGAAGAAATTGTAACCAGCCTTTAGCGTTGGGTGCCAAATATGTAACCTTGTTCGCTACTTGCTCAGTAGGCGCTCCATATGTCAGGTTTACTCAGCGGATTCAATTTTTTTTTAAAGGCGTGGGTTTATGTCTTGGCAGTTTGTGTAGGGCGCCACTAAATTTTTTTATAAAAAATGTATCAATGATTATTGATCCTTGAAACTACGGTAATAAAATTTAGAAAAAGTACGCTGTATGTGACTATCAAGAGGTTTAGAAATTAAAGGTATTTATTAAGGAATGGTACGGTTGATACTAACTAACCAAAATCAACATCGGGATTCCAAATAACTATTTATTAAGATATAAAAAACTTACACAAATCCTTTCAAGCCAATTAAATTTTATCTCCAAGTAATTTGAAGCTAAACTAGTGAAGAGATTGTCTTATAAGGTATTTCACCTATACTATCAGAATAGTAAATCACATCTAGGTCTTATGGCTTTAATATTGTCACTACTAACGAATTTAGGCATTCCTAAACCCAACTATGATAATAACGAGTACGGATTTGATATGAGATAATGTTAGATCTAAGATCTTTTATAGGCAAGTTGATAAAAGTAAAACGGAAATTATCTATAAACGAAAATAAGAAATAAGGATCCTATACACGAGATAAACAGCAGATCACCTATTATCATTTAGTTATATATTCATTAATTAAAATGATATATAACTGTCAGAGATATGCGGTAATCAAGGCAAATGACCTACAGCCATTTGATTATATTTTCATTAATTAAAATGATTAGCGGTAAGAAATATGCGGTAATGAAGGCAAATGAATAGGTATTCATTAATTAAAATGATATATAGTGGTAAGAGATATGCGGTAATCAATGCACTTAAATAAATTAAAATCAATTTTACTTGATTCTGGTAGAGTTGTTGACACTGGCGCTTCCGGTAAGTACGACTCCACCATGTGGCTGTGTCACCCTAACAAAAAAGGCCTCGGTACGGCTAACTGACGGCGGGATTTGCTAGGTCAGCGTCAAAAGAAGGAAATTCTACCTCACAGGAGGACTCACGGTAGGTAGCGGAGTCTTCTGCCCCTCAGAAGATCCCTTTTTCCCATAAAGAGTAACCACACTAGTCGTCAAATATCGGTATTAAATGATATGACCGATAATCCCGGAAACTAAACTCTGCAGTATATTTGCTGAATAATTCCACTTCGAAAGCAGACGGTAATTAGACTATATGGTCAAAAATTACCACCATAATCATTTTAGCTACAAAATTAGTTGCATTTCTCTGTCTGAACGCGAAACAAGAAAGCCTGAGATTTTTCTCGAAAAAAAATATATACCACATCTATCAAGTGGCACATTAAACAGATATACCATACCTGTCAAGTACGTTCAAACACTTGAAGTCAGATCGCGAGAAGTAAGGTAGCGAGAGTATCGATAACACAAATTGTATTCAGTAACATTTGCAATGTTACAAAGTAACTTTAAATGTTATCCAAATTATTAAAAATAAATTCTTGTGTCAATGAAAATTCGTTACTTGCTTATATGTAGATAGTTAATAAATAATAAAACTAGTTATACAATATACCAGTAATGGGGATATTACCACTTTTTAGATCCGCCGTTGGTCACAGGTAGCGAGAAAACAAGGATATTTTTCAATTAAAGTATTTTTTGTTTACACTTTTATCCGTTTGTGTTATGTTGCATCAGTCTGACGGAGGCGATTACCCCCTGACCGCCCTTGATTTCGAGCTTAGTTGTAAAGCATTTAAAAACGGCACACCTGTAGTCCGAGCATGTGGCATAAGACTCAACATTGAAAGGGGTCGACCTTAATTAAACAAGCTTCCTAAATAAAAATAAATACTAATTAATACTTTCTAAAACCTTAGCAAGAGTGTCGCAATCTAGGATATCTATTAAGCTTGTTATGACGGTAAACTTTACATACCTGTCTTACCAGTTGAGGCTACGAAAACCAAATTAACTGTCAGTCAAGTTCCTCGTAATTTCTGTTGAATAAAACAAAATTTCGCCATAAAAGGAAACTCTGTACTATCGATTGGTAAGGAAAGAGATTACCATTATTATTAATTCACAATTCGGCAAAATACTTTCAAAAAGACAAACTCACCTAGTGGGGTCCTTGAAGACGGATATGAAATCAGACTTATATTTGTTAACGAGTTTTGATGGTTAAGAGAAAACACATAATAGCGTTCCATTATATGCGTCATTTGAACTAAAGAACTGAAATGCGCCTGACAACCGAATTCAAATAAAGAGCTTAAATTTCACACAAACGTGCGGTTTGGTGGATCCTACCGACGACGAAAAATCCAATAAAATAAAAAAATATATTTTTGAGGTACTGTAGGCAAGAGTAGTTTAGGAAAATAGTCAGGCTATTCTGATTAGTATACTTTACTAAAACAGCATCCGGATTTTTCAAGTTTTTATCCTGGAATGGGAAAGGTTACATGGTCGGCTTAGTTGATAGAATATTCACATTTTCTAATAAATCAAGCATCAAAATAATTTCTGCGTGGTTCTATTCTACATAACTGAGAAACCCGGAATCGGAAAAACTCATTTGGAGGGCAGCAGGATTTGTAAAAACTATGTGATTTATCAAAGTATATGGGCACTGAATGGGAGTTAACTAAGTAAAGTTAAGTTAGAAGAGGCCTTTTTATACTTTGGCACTGGATGAACCAAGGAGGTTGAGCCTAGGTTGAGCTGATTGCCAGAGGGACTTTTCCCCAGAAAACGGTACTTTGCATTGGACCTATTCGTGGGTTAGTCAGTTTGCGCGATTTTATTGGTGATTTACTGACTATTTTCAAAACATCTTTAGAAAATAAGCAAGCCATTCTGAACCATTGAGCGCTACCGTATAAAATTGAGTGAATACAGCCGTTGTCGAATCTATATGCCTTTCACTGCTATGCAGTTATTCTTGATTTTGTCTCATCCTGCGTCAACAGCACTGTCATATAAGGAGACGAGGCAATTACTTATCCAAATGATTAGCACCCTTCTCTGATTGTCCGCGTTACTTCGGTTGGCCATCGAGGTTCAATATTCCCCCAACTCGAAACTTTCTTTTACCATTTCAAACCGGCAAAGTGCAGTGGGTCGAATATTAGCCTGGGAATGGTTGGATGGGATGATCTACTGCAGTTTTCGCCTGTTGATGATATGGTAAAGGTATTTTATGAGGTTTTTATATGGCTGTCGACTATTTTGTTCCTGTCAAGAAGTTATGCAGTACAAAGTTTCCAAGTTGGTTCTCCTCAGAGCTCAGATTACTATTTGAAAAGAAAAAAGCACAAAAGAGATGGAAAGGGTCGGGGTTACCTCGTGATTAAGCTGATTTATCCAAGCTTTGAGCACAGTATAGACCTTCATCTCGGGCTAGATACTCGAACTTTGTTCGAGAGTCTGAATCATCACTGATTAACAATAGCATTAAGGGTTTTTAGGATCCAAACTCAAAGATAATAAGTTGCCCTCCGAAAAATTTGATAAAAATAACGCAATTCAGGGCAGACCCTGAATTGGCTAACTTGTTTGCCTATTTTGTTGGTGCTGTACAGTCCAGCGAGTCTTGTCAATTCCAACCATTTATCTCGATAAGCACTATCCATATTCATGACTGCCAAATCTTAATTTGATATCTACGGTGAGATGAGCGGATTCAATGTCAATAAGAGCCCGGGACCACATAATATTACTCCTTGTTTTCTCAGAAATTGCAAATTTGGATTTGAGTGTCTAGTGGCCTATCACTTGTCCTCCAGTTTGAACTAGCGTCTGAGTGAACAGCAATTTAGTTTTCGTTCGAGGTGTCCTACTTATCCTCTTAAGAGTAATAGGGAGGTTCATCCACTTACACAGATTTTCGAAGGCATTCGATAGGGTTAACCATCGTGTCTTACTGACCAAACTAGAAAGATTGAGAGTGTCTGGACGACTCTTATGCTGGATAGCAGATTATTTGTTTGCCCAATTCCAGATAATCACCCCATTTTGGTGTTCCTTAAGAGTCACACTTGGGATCTTTAGTGATCAGTGTTTTCATTAATGATATTGTCAAGGGTTTGGCAAATAGTGATACATTGTGTTTTGCAGACGATTCGACCTTTCCACCGATGTGTCAACTGTTGACTAATTCTGACCTTGATAAGTTGTTCGAGTGGTATACTATCAATACCATTGAGCTGAACGCTACAAAATGAGAGGTGAAATGCTTTTTTAAGCTGTGCAATCCGTTACAGAATGACTATCATATTGGCCAAGTACCATTGTCAAATGAGTTTGAAATTTGAGACCTTGTCGTTGCTTTTGATTCTTCATTGTTCGCACATCTCGGACATTGTATTTAAATATATGATGACGTTGGGTTCCTTTGGGTTCGAAATCCACATGCATCTCACATTTACGCGCTGGAGCACGTTTAGCATAGATTCATACATACTACCTTGGAACTATGTGTTCGACTATGATATACTCCAGATTTTATCTTGCTTCTTTGTCGATAAGACGCAACCAAAACGATTTGATAAGATAGTCAACTCTCTTGTTGCCTGTAGCTACATTTTATCGGGAGTGGGTTCTTATGTCCCCTCGGAAAGTACTACTGTCTAGGGTCACTTTTGCTCACCGTACAAACTATAGAGCAACCAACTTTAAGGGTTTCTAGAGTGGCCAACCTGAACCAAAATCTCGATTTCTTTGTCGCCGAATTTTAGAGTGCATGTAATTAATGTGCCGGGTCTTAATGTTTATCTTGCTTCTTCCCCTGTTGTAGCATGTACTTTTGTAATATAGGATT
Organism: Pissodes strobi; assembly: GCA_016904865.1. NCBI lineage: Eukaryota > Metazoa > Arthropoda > Insecta > Coleoptera > Curculionidae > Pissodes > Pissodes strobi. Next base: position 47,131 of record MU184325.1, on the reverse strand, counting down.
TGTCATTTTGTCATATACTCACTTTTGCTGGTTTGCATGTCAATGGTTCTTAATTGTAAGCCTGTCTTTAATTTTTTTTATTGTAATTTTTGATCAAATTAATTTAGTTTTAGACTTTTTTTTTAATTTACCGTTAATTAATACGATTCGTGAATAAATAATTAAACATTAATTGCCTATCAAGATCAATTGTCAAATTTAAACTTACTAAATGAAACACTTTGTATTTGAATACAAAGTGTTTCATTTAGTATGATTCATACATGCACACAGCCACTACTCTTCACTAAATTTAAACTTGGCATATAGAAAGGTTATGAATATGAATATTAACATAATTCTATAAAAGCTAACGTGTGATCTCCGCTTAACCGAAATTTAAATCCTGGGCAATCCTTACCCTCCAGATTACAAAAGCATACCATCTCCACCATTCATTAACCTTTCAAATTTGTCACTATATTTCTATTAATTTGGCTCACAATCTATAGATGTCTCTTCCATTCAGAGCTATTTTATTAACAATAAGTAAAATTATTTTTCAGTCAAGCTATGAAGTTTTTGTATTGAAGCAAGGTCCATCATTATAGTGTATATCCCCTGGCAATTTCATTCATGCATTAAAAGTGCATTAACACCCTAGTCTGCCTACCTATTGACGAACTTAAAATTCTTCCATGCATTACCTATTCGCCGACAAGCAAATTTGCACCTTTGTCCGATTAAACGAGCTAAACTGCATCAAGTTTATCTATAGAAGCAAGTCACTTAAATTAACATCATCATACACTTCCAGGTAGATCTGCTTTTCTGGTAATTTGATCCTTGCAATAAAAACACCTTAACACCCTTCTTCGCACACATGTCGACAAAGTAGTTCACCCATATATATCATGGGTTTTTTAGAACCTAATACCATATCTGATCTTGAAAATTGATAAGCTTGTGTCCTATATAAAGGTTATTCGCTTTACCTGGTAAAGTAGAATACGGACTAGGAGATAATATATAAGATAACTTGATTTTCAACAGAAGGCATTTGAAGGAGCATCAATCATTTAACAAATAAAGGGTAAGTATGTGATTTAAGCATTCATAGGTTCACCCTTTGCTTCAAGTTTTGGGTTAGCTGAAGTAGATACTAATCAAGTGAATGTTATAGCGACATATCCGAATTAATTGTCTTATCAAAGTTTTTAATTTTTAAGGACAATGCTGCTGCATGTATTTATTTGTAGGTCTTTATGCATTTCTTTTTCTATTTTTTTGTGGCCATATAATTAGTCATCAGTTTCATATATAGAAAAATTAAAGTGTATTTCTTGAATTACTTCCGATTCTACTGCACACGCTAGACGAAGGATGTTGTACAGTTTAGCATTTTTAATTTTATTTAAAGGCGTGGTCGAAGAGTTGGCAGTTATGCGAAGGCGCCACTAAATTTTTAACTAGAAATATATCAATGATATTTTCACAATGAAATCAGGGCAGTAAAATTTAGAAACATACCCAAGATAAAAATATCGTTAAAATATTTTCTTTTATCTCTCACTTTAGCTTACCAAAATAAACATCTGGGTTCTAATTAAACTATTTATATAAATATTAAATGTTTTCATAAATACTCTAAAGACAACTAATTCTATCTGAAATTAACTTGACTTTATGGTAGGACACATAAACTAAATACAAGATTCTCTAAAATATATATCATCTAGATTATATGACTATGCTTTGTGTCGTGCGATCGGTTTGACTACCCAATTTAGGAGAAGCAGTTTGAGTTATCTGCAATGGTTTCTGTAAAGTTCGATATGTATGTGATCTGCATATACAGGTCGCCTGATTGAGATGGCCTTGAATTCTTGAATAGACTTGAGATGTTGCTGTCTCAGTTCCTGCGAGTCATACAATTATCTTTGCATGTAATCTAAATATTGATTATGGCGATAATGAATCGCAAACTACTACCATGGTCTCAAATTTGCTAATATATTTTAACCGTACCATGCATGTTCACAGCTTCACCCGAGTCACTGACCGCACATCCACTACAATCGATTATATAAGCTTAAACTTGAATGAGGAACTGGACTATGAATCTTTGGGTGCAGCACTGTCTGATCATAATGCTATGTATGCCAAGTTCTATATTCGAAATTTATAGAAGTATAAGAGGTCCAGTAGGGTGAGAAGGCGAATATTTGGTAAGAAAAATTATGCCCGTTTTCGTCAGGAGTGTAATCTCTTTATTGGGACTCAATTCAAACTAAGTCTGACATTCTTACTAAGTTTCACTCTGCATTATGTGGTATTATAAATTCTTCTTTTCCAGTTCCTAATGTTAAACTCAAGGGTCAACCTAAGCCGTGGTTAACCACGTTCTATCCCAATAATATACATTTACAAAATTACTTTTCTAATTAAAGGAAAACCTATAGGATGTTAATACGCAAGGCTAAAGAATTGTGTTATACTAGCATAGATTCAAACGATCGTCAAATCAGGGCATCAAGACGTGGAAAATCATAAATGAGCTTACAGGTAGAACTAATTTTCATCAAAATGGTATCTCACTTGATCCCAATGCATTGAATGAATTTTACTACTCCGTAGCGTCTACTGTGAATAGCAATATATCATGTAACATCGATCCTATCAGCTACTTATGACAGATTCACAGTGCTGATATATTTCGCTTTTGTCCAATTGGTCGCAATGACATAAATGCACCATAAACGAAATGAACATAAAAAACGCCTCAGGCTATGATGGCATATCTCTTAAAATTCTTGCTAAGCTCCCAGATAAACCTATTCTTGCCTTGGCATATACGATAAATGACACCTTTTCTAACGGATTTTTCTCTTCATCCTTAAGGGTTGCTACAGTAATCCCTATACATAAGGGAGAACTTTCGTTCCATATCTTTACTTTCTACTATTTCCAAACTAATAGAAGCTATTGTGAGAGACCAAGTTGTTGACTTTCTTGAAAGAAACAATATCATAAATTGAAACCAGTTTGGGTTTCGAAGGGGCAAAAGTAAGGCGGATGCTGTTTTTAGCTTTATGGAATTTGTACTTCATGTAATAAACCAACATAGGTCTTCGGCTGCAGTGCTTGGCGATCATCTAAGGCCCTCAGGGTACCGAACTGAAATTCCTTGGCTAATTCTAGATTCCAGGTGGCGACTGTGGACGGAAAGGTGTCTCAGAGGAGCCAGTGACGTTCCTCAGGGATCTGTTTTGGGACCCTTACTCTTTATTATTTACATTAATGATCTTACAGTCTTTGCCGACAACAGCACAGCCATTTGGAGTCATGAGGACCCTGTGGTGCTGCACGACATGGTCTCAACAGACCTAAAGAAAATAAAAAACTGGTGCGATGCTAATTTGCTGTCCTTGAATCTTTCCAAGACACATATGATAACTTTTAGAAATTTCAATCTTCCCGACGTTTCATTTTCGCATCATACATTGGGCTCAGTGAGCTCTTCCAAATTTCTTGGTCTTAATCTCGACTACAACCTAAAGTTTGACAAACATGTTCTGGCGATCAATAAAAAATTCTCAAATCAGTGGCTAGAATGACATGTTTCGCTTTGGTTTAATCCCACCTTCGCTGTATTCCATTCTGGGGCTGCTGTAGTAATCTATTATTTCAGTCAGCCTTCATCATGCAGAAAAGAGCTCTTCGTTTCCGTTGTGGTGTACATCCTAGAGCTCACTACCGTCATTTGTTTATATGAAATAAAATCCTAACCTTGCCCAGTCTAGTCATTTAGAAACAGTATGCTTTATCCGCATGCACCTCTCACATCTCCCAAAAGAAAATGGTCACTATAATACCCGACAGTCTGATGACTTGAGATTGCCCATCCCACATCTTACTCTTGTTCAGAACTCTTTGGTCTGCAGGGGACTTAAAATGTATAATCGTATACATATTGAGATACGCAATAGTTCGAATCTAAACAGATTCAGAGTGCGATGTAAGGTTGTTTTTCTTGAATTGGCGTTCCATTCCATTCAGTCTTACTTTGATCATAACTTTTGACAAGATAACCAGTAAATATCTACAGATAAACATTAAGCGAGCTCAGTCCGATACTGGTAATAAAATTGCAGTTATGTGAATCAATTTACTGCCATGAGGCTTACAGCCAATTGAAGTAAAAATAAATCAATTAATTATCATAACATTAGTAAAATACATTCTCCATTCGAGATAATATCAGACATGATAATGAATAAAATAAATATATCTAAAGAAAATGTAATAATAGACAGTAATAAATATGATACAGAATAATAGATAACCTAAAGCTTATCGATAAGCTCAATGAGAGAAAACGGTAAGCTCATTGAACAACAACGAGAAGTAATGGTAATAGGTACGATATAAGATAGCAAACGACCCACAGTTGTTTAACAGTAATTTCATTAAACAAAAACTGTAAACAACGAATAATAATAATAATAATAATATTAATAATAATAATAATAATCCGTGGCTGTTACCGGTCAGCTATCGGAGGCCGCCCCTGGCGATGGGGTATGCTCGCTAATCTAAAAATTAGAGGGTACCGGGAAAATAAAATACCCGGGGTGGACAAAAACCAGAACCGGCCGATGGGCTAGCAACCCATAGACCGAGATAATTTGTTTGCTGTCAATACGAGACACACGAGATCCTCTGGCGGGCCGGGGCAGCAGGACCCGGGTCGGAACCGTCGTGACGATAGGCCTGCAACGACCCTATGCAATAGACAATGACGACACCTCAATATCGGCGAAGCCGATGTTAATAACGGCCCAACCACCAATGAGCCGCCAGCTGGTCGTGTTGTGGAGCGTAACGCATCACCCACCCATGCCGGATCAAAAGTACCAAAAGCGCGACATATGAAATGGAGCAATGAGCTTAATATGGACATTATGCGCTCGTACTTTAGGGTCACAAACCTGAAAAATGACCAGAAATGAAGCAGAAACACAAAATGAGCCTCCCACAGCCACACCGGATAGTCACACCCAAGAAATACACCAGGAACCACGAAACACAATATTTAACCGAAATAATTTCGAGAACTGCTTCAGAGCCTGCCTAACCAAGTATGACCGAATGGATCCTTGCCAGCGCCCAAAGCTCCCAAAACTTTACCATAAGCCTACCACAAAACAACTAGTAAGAGAGGCAAATGAACATCTTTCTGGCCCACTCACTGAAGCTAAGGGCCTTAAGGAAATCCACTTTCTCATATATTGTGCTGCAGTAGCAACTATCAGATTAAATGGACAAGAAGTTAGGACTAACACAACTTTAACAAAGTCTTCCCCTAAAATACCGGCCTGGAGAAAAAGACTAGAGGATAAAATTGTAAACTTGAGGAGAAATATTGGCAAGACACAACAAATTGTAAATGGAAACTGGAAACGAAAACTCATAAAACAACTACCACGACAAAAACGAGAACTAGTACGAGTGGTAAGCAAAACAGAGTCACATAACATTGTAGTTGACCATCTTGACACTCTTAAACAAAAACTGGCGGTCTTATCTCAGCGATTGGCGAGATACCAAAGAAGCAACAGAAGAAAAGAACAAAATCGTCTCTTTGCAACAAGTAGTGAGAGATACTTTTATCGAAGCATAGAAGGAAAACCTGACCAGAAGACTATACTACCACCTAAAGACACAGTTAAAAACTTTTGGTCTGAAATATGGTCCACCCCTTTTGAGCATAATAAAGATGCGCATTGGATCACTAGCGAAGCCCAGAAATATGCAGAACAAAAAATGGATCCAATCAAACTCACTAGAAGAGATGTTTTAAACAGCTGTAAGCAAATGGCTAACTGGAAAGCACCCGGCCCAGATGGCATTCCAAATTACTGGCTGAAGTCATTTACCAGTGCGCACGCACACCTAGCTAATGCTTTCAACGATATTCTCGCCAACCCTACGCTTATGGCAAGATTTATGACACAAGGTACAACTCATCTCCTACCAAAAAACGAAAACACACTAGACCCTTCACAATACCGACCTATCACCTGCTTGCCTACCAAACTTTTTTCATCGTTAATCTGCAATAAAATCTACGCTTATCTAGATGCCAACCAAATACTTACCTTTAAACAAAAAGGCTGCAGACGTAAAACCATGCGGTGTAAAGAGCAGACGGTGATAGACTCGATAATACTTGAACAGGCTAGAACTAGATGCAGAAATATTCATATGGGGTATATAGACTACCAGAAAGCCTTTGACTCTGTACCCCACAGTTGGCTCTTACGAACACTCCAGATATATGGAATAGACAGTAAAGTAACAGATTTCTTCAAAGAATCTATGAAAAAATGGTCAACTTGTTTACAAATAAGAGCGTCAGAAGGCAACATCGAAATAGGTAGCATAGATCTAAAACGTGGAATATTCCAAGGGGACAGTTTTAGCGCATTGTGGTTCTGCCTTGCATTAAATCCCCTATCAAATGCCATTAATTCAACGGGATATGGCTTCAACATAAAAACTAATGGTAATCTGAAAATGATAAGTCACCTTCCAAATATGGATGACATAAAGATATATGCTGCTACAAAGAAACAACTAGAATCAGTTATGAAATTAGTCTATAAAATTAGCAAAGACATTGGTATGAAACTGGGTGCAAGCAAGTGTCAAACGGTCAATGTACAAAAAGGAAGACTTGTCCAAGATGAAGAAATGCGTCTTGACGAACACACTATTGTGCCAGCTATGTCAGGAGACCCATATAAATACCTTGGCTACCCTCAGACAAATAGAATTGAACACAAAGCCATTAAGGAGAAATTAACTAAAACATTTAACTCCCGACTGATTTCTCTTCTTAAAGCAGAGCTGACCTCTTCGCGACTCACGAAAGCAATTAACAGCTATGCAATCCCCACACTATCATACTCATTTGGAATTGTAAAATGGTCCCATACAGAACTAGAAAGTATTAACAGATATATACGAACAGAAATGACCGACCATAGGAAGCACCACTCCAAATCATCCAAACACCGAATTACACTTCCACGGGAGGAGGGAGGAAGAGGTATCTTTGACCTCGTGCAACTATGCGCACAACAGATCCTGTCCCTACGAAAGTACTTCTTTAAAAACAATAATAACAATCTCTTCCAAGCTATCATTGACGCCGACATCAAACTTACACCATTAAACCTTAGCGACCGCGAATACTTACCGTATCCAAATATATCAACCAACGAACAAAAGCAAAGGGAACTTCTGAGTATGGAACTTCATGGAAGATTTCAAAACGACCTCCGGAGAGAGACGGTTGATAAAAACGCATCGCTCCAATGGCTAAAAAATGGTGTGGTCTTTCCTGAGACGGAGGGGTTTATGCTGAGTATCCAAGATAATGTTGTTAATACTAGAAATCATCGTAAATACATATTAAAAGAAAACATTGACACCGACAAATGCAGGAAGTGCAGCAATAATACGGAAACGATCGAACACATTATCTCCGCCTGTCAATGCTTAGCAGCCAATAAATATTGGAAAGGCATAACAAAGTGTCAGCCATAGTGTATCAAGAACTCATTAAAACGCGTAACATGGCACAGGACGGCAAAACTCCTTACTACAAACTGCAACCTCCACCACTAGTAGAGAACGAAAGTGTTAAGATATATTGGAACAAAACACTTTTAACGGATAGAACGATTGCACACAACAGACCAGACATTACAATCGCAAACAAAAAAGAAAAAACAGCTTATCTGATAGACATAGCAATACCCAATAACAACAATATGGATACGAAAATAGCAGAAAAATAGACAAATACCTACCATTGTGTAGGGAAATTAAAGGACTGTGGAAACTGGAGAGGGTGGAGGTTGTACCGCTTATCATCAGCGCCATGGGACTCCTAAAACCTGTTATCCTGAACACTACACATATTGTCGGGTCGTTTCTAGAAACGTGACCACAGAGCCTGCATCTTGCCGTTAAGGCCGATGCATGCCTGTACGCAAGAACCGATAAATATCGAGGAAATTAAAAAATAATAATAATAATAATAATAATAATAATAATAATAATAATAATAAGGTTTATTCAAGTAAAATATGCAAACAAATATTAATACAAGAAAAGGGAAAAACGAAGAATAAACATTGATAACTCGCTGAGGCATAACGCATGCCTGTGTGCGAGATAGATGAGTGTGTGCATGATGATGCTTAAAATATCAACCCATTCAATAATATATAGACAAATATGACACAGCAATAAAAAGTAAAACAAAGCGAACGCGTATATTAACCATGAAACTACACAGTTGAGTTGGGTCCTTATCAGGGATTGGAGACATAATCATGAGTTATATACATAACGAGGAGTGAAAATCATAATTGTGTTATATGTGTGTGTGTGTTCTTTCCTTTCTTTTTTTTTATTTAGGTAAAATTATTTTAAATACCTTAAATCAATTAGATCATTAAAAACATATCTGTTGTTAATTTTTATCCAGTTCTCTATGGAACACTTGTAGCGTGGAAGCCTATCAATACCCTTAACACAATCAGGTAGCATATTGTATAGTCTTGGTGCAAACTAATTCGTACAGCGTTGACCGACTGTCTTGAGGCTCATTGTAGGGTATTGTAGTAGTGTAATTATGCTGAGGAACAGATATTTGAATTTTTCCTTTAAATATATTTACAAGAATGTTTAGGCAATATAACTGTCACATGTCAAAAAATGTACTCTCGCTAAATAATGTACCACTCGGTTAAGTTATTGGTTTCTTGAATTTACATCTTAATTATCCATTTTTGAATTGTGTTTAAATCTTTTAGGTGACAGACAGCTAAACCACCCCACCCAATAAGTTGTTAATTGTTTTTTATTTAAAAAGTCGCGAAAGTATTTAAATTATGTAGTAGCCTTCTAAGTTTATTTGTAATGCTTTTGACTTGTAGGTCCCATTTAAGATGCCTATCCCTAGATAGGCATCTTATGATAGATATTACCCTAGTAATACCCAGGTACTTAATTGAGGATGCTTTGGAAATTTGGGTGTTATCATCTATATAGAACGGGACCAAAATTTGGTAAATTATTCAAGTACGAGGTAAATGGTAAATATTTAGTTATTTTCGATATTTAATGTTAATTTATTAAGTTGAAACCATTCTCTAACTGTTTTAAAATCGCCCTCAACCGCCATCCTCAATGCATTCCAGTCCTCTGACATGTAGGTTATGACAGTATCATCTGCGAAACTGATGAGTCTCCATTGGTGTTTAGTGTCACCAGGCTATTTACATAGAGAGTAAATAGGAGAGGTCCAAGTACCGAACCTTGTGGAACGCCATAAGTAACTGTTCTTGAACCACTCAAGACTCCATTAGCACTCACATACTCTATTCTATTTCTTAGGTAGCCTTCTAATATATTATATATCTTTCCTCGCAATCCATAACATTTAATTTTTTGTAGTCATCTTTTATGACATACCGTATCAAAAGCCTTGGAGAGGTCGACAAAGATGCACATGGCAGGTGTTTTTGTATCTAAATCATTGTATAGTTTAGAGCTTACAGCATGTATTGCATCTACCGTCGACCTCTTTTCTCTAAATCCATATTGATTATCACTTAAAACCTGGAATTTATCCAGAAATTTTGTTATTTTTAGCTTAATGAACTTTTTAAAACACTGACAATAGAGATATTGATCGATAATTTTGAGTTAATGTTTTGTCGCCTGTTTTATGTAGCGGTTTAATAATCCCAATTTTTAGGCAGTCTGGAAAGCATTCATCATAAAACGATAAATAACGGTAATAGGTACAATATAAGAAAAATATAAGACCTACAGTCGTTTAACGATATGTCCAGACATAAAATTAAGAAAAAGGGTAGAGCCTGCTTGTGTCTTGCAAACGTGAAATCCACCGGCGTATCCTGCGAAGCTACTTTCCCACCATGTGGTTGTATCTAGGTCGGCATAGAAATGGCCGCTGATGGACGTTCAGTCCAAGGGAGGAAATTTAGTCTCATTTCCGCCTAGTTAAATTATAAATACTTTTTACACACTTACATGTAACAAATATTTTTTTTTTATAAAAAGGTAAAAATTATCTTTGTCGGAAAATACGGCCGATAGTTTCAGAAAATATATCTGGCAGTATATTTGCCAATTAATCTCGCGAATGTTAGACCTGATGGTCGAAAATAATAACAATAATTTCAGATATTTAAGAATGGTCATTTTCACCTCCTATACGTTTGAATCATGCAAAAGAGAAGGCCAAGGAACCCGTCAATTTCAAACAATAATACCTACGACATCCGTAAAGAGAGCGCTCCAAACGGAGTCAGGGCTTCGAGTGTCAGGGCTTCGAGTCACTTGGAACAGCATTCCTTGTTACTGGTGGATTGTACTCGAAAGTAAGGTAGCGAGAGTATCGACAACACAACTCGGAGAGTAAAATAATAGATATTTATGTTATAAGGATCATAATAACGATCATTATGGTACTAGCCATGAATATTATCCGACGAGGCGTTAGCCGAATCCGATAACATGGCGTGTGCCATTATGATTGTTATTCCGGCGATATCCTTGATAAAAACACTCATTGGATTATTTGTGATGTGAATATTATTAATTTCAGTAGGTATCCGTATCTGAGGTAATAATGTGTGTAACAATCTTAAAGTAGGTAACAATGAAATCTTTGCTTGTATTCTTCTGTCATTTTCAACCACATTTGTCAACGTTGAATTACGTGAAATTTATTGAAAAGTTTATGCATTTAAAATAGTTTTTTAATAGTAAAATAAATGAAATGACTAATTTACCGTCAGACATTGAAGAATTAGCTAGCTCTGCAGTTGCGGGATTATTGCCCGAAAAGTCTAAAGGCCTATACGAAAAACGTATGCCAGTTATGAAAGTTGGTGTCACAAGAAAAGTGTTAGAAATGTTGCAGACGAAAAAGTACTTTTGGCCTATTTTAAAGAACAATCAATGACAAAAAAGTTTTCAAGTTTATGGAGTTTTTACTCAATGTTACGAAGCACGTTGTTAATTAAACAAAATGTTGATATAAGTAAGTTTGTTCACCTGATTGCTTTTTTAAAACGTATCTCCGATGCTTACAAACCCAAAAAATCTAAAATTTTGACGAAAGACAATATTGCAATGTTTTTACAACAAGCAGAAACTGCTAAATATTTGCTATTGAAAGTATCATTGAATAGGCATAAGTGGAGCATGCCGAAGAGAGGAGCTTAAAAATTTAAGAATGGAAGATGTGCACGATGGAGGGTCTGTTTTTAGAATTCAAATACCCCATACAAAAACAAATGTTTCCCGATAATTTTTCGATATGGATATATTGAAGGAATAAATATGGTGTAATTGATTCGAAGCTATATTTCAATTAATCATAGTGATGCTGACAATTCTCGTTTTTTTTTTTGTCCATTAGAAATAACAAATGTACAAAGCAGCCAGTGGGTATTCATACTTTTGGAAACATGTGCAAGACAATTGCTTCCTTTTTAAAGTTACCTAATTCTGACGAGTATACTGGGCACTGTTTCCGTAGATCTTCGGCTTCATTGTTGGCTGATTCAGGAGCAAATCTTCACACTATTAAACGTCATGGAAATAAAAAAAAAATTCAGTATCTATTCTTGGCGACTGTTTTCCTTCCAGAAGATACCAATATTCAAATACCAACATCAAATACAACATTAAACAACCAGAATAATGGGATAATTTCGACGCCTTTCGACGCATCTAAAATTAATAATTTAACAAGTTGTACTAATGTAGTATTTAATTTTAATCGTTAATAAGTTTGTTCGTTTGTTATTTTGAATAAATTTTTATTTTTGCAAAATAGGTATACCTGGATTTTTTTTTTCATTATAGTACTGAGTTCTATAATGAAATCATTATAGTCGTCAGTCCTATAATGAAATCATTAGAGTACTCGATCCAATAAAATGTGTCATTATGACACTCAAAATGCATTCTATAAGAACGTCATTATGACACGTCGGAATATAAAGAAATTTGCATTACTGCGATCTGCAAGACAGTAAAATCACTATTTAGCTTTTAGTCACGCCTAAAAGCATAACACTTCTATACTGAAATAATACGGAATATTAATCATTAAATCATTCTTAAAACTCCCTATCGAAAAGAAAGGCGCTGCTTAATTAGCAGTTCGCGATTTTGATGAGGAAATAAAGCAAAGGTAGCGTGTAACTAGACTTTAATTAGTTTCGCGATAACTGAGTCGCCCTTTCCCTTTTAACGGAGGGAATCACCCTCCATTATCACGTTAGACGACTTTGTTTCGCATGGTGCGTATCTTTTATGCAAAAAAAATTATCGGGGCCTAACGAGAAACGAACAAAGGCTTGAATACAATAGAGGGGGTTTGAAAAAAATAACTGTGGATTAGGAATTTATAGATGTTCAAAATAATAAGGCACTAACAAATATTACTTTGTAGAGCGTGAGAATTTCTTTGAAACAGTGAATTTTTGATACATATTTTGTAAATAAAAGACGAATTTAGAAACAGCGATCCATTATGCAATTCTAATAGCAATACAGCCACAACCTAGTTGGCAATACCTTTGGATTTTTATAGAATAACATTATTCAGACCAGACGCTTATTAAGATATTCTAAGACTGCATTTTAAAGGGGCAAATGGGCAAACATGGAAATAACTGTTCATTACTTTTCTCTTTAACAAAGAAGCTTAGTAGCAGTAAGGCAAATTAATTATATTATTTTAAATTAATTAAACGATATATACAGACGCCTTTGATAGCATCATTCGCAAAATTCTTGACAGACCATGTAGTACTAGAGGAAATAATTGAAACTTCATTAAATCTCACTAACACATTTTGATGATAATTATGTTATGACTATATTGCACTTTCTGATATAACAAGAAAGTGCATATTATTCGGACGATAGCATCATTTTCTTTGATCTGAATTTTAGTAAAGTATGCAAAAAGGATATAGCGTCCTTTAGCTTCCCAGTATCTTCTCGTAAATATACTATAGGACACGAGGACATGTATCCTTACATATTTGGACAGTGCCTTTCCTTATAAAAATGCAATTATTTATTCGTCTGAATATGTTTATATCTTCCCGGACATTATTTAAAAATATTGAATTGGAAAGCCTAGTAGTGCACTACCGCTGAGAACATTTGTTTCTCAGCAGTCCATTCGATCAGAGATGAGATAAAGTTTGAAATTTTGGAATAATTAATGGAAGTATAAATAATTTAATATAGTTCTCATCCACAGCAAACATTTAAGATTATTTACAAAGCGAAGATCCGTGTACAAAGACGCTTCTAGAAATTATATCGTATGCATGCACAGTCCCCTGTTAATAATGCGGATAGGGTTAAAAGAAGATAAGAAGCTGCTTGGGCGAGATCATAAAAACTGGCTGAGACTGAATAAAACAATAAAATAGATCATCGTCAAAGGTAAAATCGGATGATTTTGAAGATTCCAGAAAGTCATTTTCGAAGGGGGCACCGATCAAAATATGTGATCTCAAATAATCTGATTTAAACCACTTTTAATGACAGATTTTCTTGGAGGCAAAAAATTTAGACAGACAAGTTGTCTGACTCAATTTTTTACCTCCAAGAAAATATATATGTCGTTATAAAGGTGGTTTATCGGATGACTTGAGGTCACATATTTTGTTCGGCGCCCTCTTCGATAGTGACTTTCTTGAATCTTAGTGATCATCCAATTTTGCCTTTGACGATGATCTGCTTTATTCGTTTATTCAATTTCAGCTGATTTGTACGATCTCATTCAAGCAGCTTCTTATCTTCCTCAAGTAAATTAGTAAGATTTAAATTGTCAATCAACGACTAATGTGAAAGACAGCCGCTGGGCATCTGTCAGTGAAAATATGTCCCCAAACTTGGTACTTGAAACTAAATAAACCAATAAGTCACGCTGTACTTAGAGGCCGAGAGTTGATGAGTCAGACAACTACCATGAAGAGGGTGTTGCCTCGACGTAAGTCAAAAAAAGTGGCGCGCACAGAACCGCTGCTCCAAGCAGATTATAAAGCTGCCTAGATTGAATCATCTAATAAGGATAGTGTGCCAATCAGTATGGTGAAATCATATGACGATGGAGATCAGAACTAAAAAAGTAAGTTTCAAAATGTGAGCCGAACAAAACAGGTGCTTTTAAGTCACGACTTCAATGACTCTGATCTGTAATAACTAATTAAAGAGTTATTTGAAAGTAACCAGCTGAGCCATGAAAAGTTTGCTGCTTCGAAGTAAGTAAATAAGCAAATTATATTTCCAAATAGATAGTAATATTTCTGACAAGGGAAAATGTGATTACTTTTAATTTTTTATCTCTTGTAAAGTAAACTTTCCTATTCTCATAATTAAGGACAGTTTTTCAAACGAGAGATGAATTAAAATGAACGCAATATTCTTCTTAACGTGTCATCTCCATTAATGGATGTTGGATATCACAATGGCATATTCTTCTCGGCATTCGGCGGTTCTTATGAGTTCTTCAAAACTAAGGCCAGTCTACTTGTGTATATTTCTTAGCCATGAGTGCGTTTTTCTTCCCAACATGCAGTTGCCTTCGATCTTTCCCTTCACAATGAGCTGTGCATAACGGTATTTAGAATTTCTGAGAATATGACCTAGATACGCTGTTTTTCGGACATTCACGAGTTTAAATAGTTCTCGGTCTATTCCCAATCTGCGTAGGACCTTTTCGTTCATGGTATGCGATGCCCATGATATTTTTAGTATTCTGCGATAGGTCCATATCTCGAAGGGCTCCAATTTATTTATAGTTTGTGCTTTGAGTGTCCATGTTTCAGCACCTTACAACAAAGTAGACCAAACATAACACTCTGCCAGTCTCAGATGCAGACTGAGGCTGATTCGGAAATCACAAAGGAATCTCTTGAGTCGTACAAAGCAATATTTGGCTTGTTATATTCTAGATCTTATCTCCACATCCGGATCCAACCTGAAATCCACCCAGCAGCATCCCAAATACTGGAGCCTCTTTACCTGCACTAAAACTTCTCGGTCTATATTAATTGATATTGGCACATTCTTTGATTTTTGATAACCATTACTATGGTCTTTTTTATATTTATTTTCATACCAAAGTCTTCGCAAGCCATATGAACGTTGTTAAGGAGACGCTGTAGGCCCAGACCGAGTCAGCGATCACGACAGTATCATCGGCATATCTGATGCTGTTAATATTCACACCATTAACTACACCTGTGGTGTTCGCCAAAGCCCTACCAAATATATGCTCTGAGTAAAGATTGAACAGCATAGGCGACAGCACACAAACCTGCCTGACGCCGCTGCGAATTTCTATCAGTTTAGATGTAGACTTCTAATTTTAATTCTAGCTCCGTGGTTCCAATACAATCTTTGCAATAGGATAACGTCCCTCTCGTCCAGTCATGTCTCAATCTATCAAATACGAATGTAACAATAGTTTCTCAATTTTATTCCAAATGTAGAATATTTATTAATCATTAAAACAGGGTCTCCAGATATTTGACCGATTGTTAGCCAATTGATGAAAAAATAAAGAAGAATCATAAGCGCTTCAAGTACCTAATTGTCAAGATAGAGGGTGTTAAAGTTGGCAAATCAATGAGAATTATACCTAATGATAAGTATTGCTACACTCACAAGTATGGTCACTGTACACCTAATTATTTTATTTAGAAAATGTATGTCGTAGATGATGATTAAGAAAAGCCTGCACAAGCTTTTATTCGTGGTGAAATAACTCAAAGACTGTTGATTTCCGCATAATTAAAGGCTCTCAATTTTTTGAGGCGTATAGCGCATTTTTGGCCAAATTGGAGAGCTTTAAAGAGAACTTTACTTATCAATCAAGAAATCATCAGGAGGCATCTATTCCTATCTCGTTTAGCATCAATTGGCGAGGGTTATCACCTATCAAGCGTAGTTGGTCGGGTATCCGGTCATACTGCGTTACAAATCATACCACCCGATAAGTTATACTAATCTTGGTGAACGTACAAAACTTAATATTGACACAATACTCGGATTACTTACTTTTTGCGTAAAAACTACTTATTTTCAATACAATATCAATTACTATCAACAAAACAATGGTATGGCTATGGGTTCGCCTTTATGACCTTTATTAAGTAATATTTTTATGGAAAATTTTGAATTGAATTTTGTTGAAAATTATCAATATAAACCTTTATTTTGGTGGCGTTATATAGATGACATTTTTTCAATTTGTCCATATAACCAACATTTTCTTAACGATTTTCTAAATCATATTAACACCAAAGAACCCACAATCAAAATCGCTATAGAAAGAGAAATTAATGAACAACTTTCATTTCTTGACATTCTTGTAAAAAAAGACTTGAACAAAAATATACAGAAAACCTACACATACAAACAGATATTTCAATTTTAATTCAAATCACCCAATAATGGTCAAAAAGGGGGTTGTAAAAAGGCTATATGATGGAATGAAAATAATTTGTAATAATCAAAATTTCAACACAGAAAAAGAATTTTTAAACAATGTTTTGATTAATAATAACTATCCAATTGATTTCATTCAAAAATGCTATATAGAATTTGAACAACCAAATATCAGACAAAATCAAAATAGACCTATTACGAACATCTTTATTCCTTATATGCCTGGTTTATCAGACAAAATAAAACGAATAGGTGATAAATTTAACATTCGTACCATTTTCAAAACAGAATATACCCTTAGATCCAAACCAAAGACAATCCACAGTTCTTTGTCCAAACTAACTAGAACAAAACCACTTAATGAAAATGAAACTACTAAAAATGTTATCTATGAAATACCATCTGAATGTAATAAATTTTATATAGGTGAGACCTGTAGACCATTATTAAAACGTATAAAAGAACACCAAACTTATATTAGAAATGCACAATTCCACAGATCACATATTTGTCATCATGCATTTGATAACAATCACAGAATACAATGGAACGCTTCAAGTATTTTAGCAAAGGAGCCTTCATCTAAAAAACGTAAAATTAAAGGAAGTGTTTTATTTTATTAAATAAAGATGAATGTGTTGCTTCAACTTCTGTTAGTTTTAATAGCACTTGGTTACCTTTGCTAAAAACTGAAGTTGATAAAGGACACTTAAAAATTAACTAATCCTTTCAACAAAAATCATGAAATTCTTCCTAAGCGAATAACACCAAATTATAGATATATAAAACTTCAAAAACAAATTGATTTACCAAATAACACCTAAATATCACACTAAAGACCAGTTACCAGTAATTAAATATGGCATTATAATTGTCATCTTGTCAAAGTCAGTTCAAAGATTGACAATCTGCAAGAGCTTTTTACTGTTTTATTGTATTTGCTAACCATTATCATTTTTAGTTTCTTTCATTCTTGATAACGATAGCAGACTTGCCTATCGAAACGTAGACGCAGGTAATTCATTAGGGTCACTAAACTAGCAGTTTACATCCTGGAGCCAGAGCCGAAGAGGCTCTATGCTAATTCAAAATAAGCGTAATCATTTGTGGAGCCAAAGGCAATCAATTTCAAGGTAAAAATGAATCCTCCACAACAATATAGAACATATTTACATGTTAGTAAAAGTTACTTAAGTTTACCATCCTAATTTTCCAAATTTAACTTAATGGTCAAAGATCATGATTCATCCACATGTCTCTCATGCGCGTAGTCTTCAATAAAGTACACATAAAAAAATATTCAATTTCCACTTTTAATTGAGTTTATTTCACTGATCCAAACTAACACAGTCTAGTTAACACTGCTTTATTTTTCTAATTTTCTGTTGTAGTATGTCCAGGTTTACTATTGGCGTTGTTTGTCTCTAATCTCTATAACTACAATATACCTAGAGTTATATAGAAGCGCAACAATAACATCAATTTATCTAATTATCTAAATATTAAAATAATCTGTTTATAACTCTCATAAATCTGTTGACAAAATTTGGAAGAAACATTGATGTTTCACCGGGTCATAATCTAAAACGAATTCTTCTGACTAAGCCATCTTAGGAAGAACTTAATTTTTGATAACATGAGTTCTATTCCACAATTTTTTGGAAAGCAAAACTGCATCATTCTTCTACTAAAAAATGCAGTAAAATTCCCTTCCCATTGAGCATCATCATCTATACTGTAGATAAAATCAGATGTCCACATAATAAACGTCTTTACTATACCAATTGGAAGGTGCATCCCAATAGCTTCTAGGAAATGAAAAATTTAAAATATACAGTCCATCAAAAATTATATAGTACAAGCAAATACCTTTTTTAACCAATGGCTGATTAGTTTTCATTTAGTTCAAGTACGTTCGATGCAAACACAATTTTTTGTTACGCTACTGGTCTTTAATACATACCTAAAGCCTATACATCACTACTACTGTTCTCATGATGAATGAACGGGTTTTAACAAAAGGTTTTTATAAGACTTCGACCGTGTCCGGCCCTCTGGGTCCACGGTTTCCAAAATGGTTTTTTAATCGCGTCGAGTGCAAAGATCGGTCCCGCGATAAACGCTCTCGACAATGCCCGGGTGCGAGATTTGCCAGATCAGACAACGGTAGCTGATATAAGTATATCATTTTTGGTGATCAGGGTAAAGAAAGAGTATACGTCTGTATTGGTGAATTGGATTGCCAAAGGGTGCTTTAAAAGCAAGAGCTAAAATATTAGTTAACATTTTCATTAAAGGTACTGGAAATTTGAATCCTTGAAATTTTCAACTTAAGATACTAATTTGCTACCGTTTATAAGTATTTTCATTAACTCTACCTCATATAAGAATTTTCTTTAACGCTAACCCATATTTTAACAGTTTTAATGCTAAGAAAGACATTTTCTACACTTGATTTAATATTTTCAGTGAAAATAATTTTTTTCGCTAATAAAATTTTGAAACTAAGAAAGTAATTTGATATATTTGGTTGAAGCTTTTTATGAAGGCTCCTTTAAATTAAATTTCCAAGCTAAAATAGCAATTCATTAAACTTGTTGAGGGTTTTCTTAATTTCCTTCAAATTTTAATTATTTAATAAAATTTACATGCTAGGGAAACAAGCTGCTACATTTGGTTTAAGATCTGCATACTACTTAAATGTTAATCTTAACGAGATTAATTGCTACACTTATTTAAATATATATATTAAAGCTCGTTAAATTTTAAGCGTTAATGAAATTATCATACTAAGAAAGCAACTTGCTACATTTAGCTGAAGATTTTCATTAGAGCTATTTAAAATTTTAATCATAAATGGAATTATCAATTTAAGATAGTAAATTGATACCGTTTAATAAGGAATTTCATTACAGTTACCTCAAATTTTAATAGTTATGGATATTTTAATGCTAAAAAAATATTATTTACACTTTGTTTTCAGTAAGAATATAAAATGTTCAAGCTAGGGAAGAAATACGTTACAAATAGTTAAAGATTGTTACTAAAGTTACTTAAAATGTTAATCTCAATATGAACAATTGCTACATTTGGTTAAAGATATATATTAGAGCTCTTTCAATTTTAAGCGTTAATGATATCATCATACTAAGAAAACAGCCTGTTATATTTAGCTGAGGATTTTCATTAAATCTCCTTGAAATTTTATTCCTTAGTTTGCTACGTTCAGTAAAAGATTTTCATTAAAGCTACTTAAAATTTTAATCGTTAATGAAATTTTCAATTTAAGATAACAAATTGATAGCGTTTATTATAGATTTTCATTACTGTTGCCCCAAATTTTAATAGTTAAGGATAAGTTAATGCGTTTATTAAGGATTTTTATCACAGTTACTTCAAATTTTAATAGTTAAGGATAATTTAATGCTAAGAAATAATTTTGTTTGCAATTTGTTTAGGATTCTCAGTAAAAACATAAAATGTTCAAGGTAAGAAAGAAATACGTTACACAAAGTTAAAGATTATTTTCATTAGAGCTACTTAAAATGCTAATCTTAACGTTACATTAATTGCTACATTTAGTTAAGGATATATATTAAAGATCTTTAAATTTTAAGGGTTAATGAAATTATTATACTAAGAAAGCAACTTGCCATATTTAGATGAAGATTTTCATTAAATCTCCTTGAGATTTTAATCCTAAGTTTGCTACATTCAGTAAAAGATTTTTATTAAGGTTACTGCAAATTTTAATTGTTAATGGAATTTTCAATTTAAGATAACCAATTACGTATACTGACGCATGCGTTGCGTATAAGTACGTTGACCACGTCGGTCCGTGAAAAATTCAGTTTTTTTCGCTAATTTCGTGTTATTTAATCATCTAATTTGTCCTGTACTGTAATAATAAGTGTTTTGACCATGACGAGAGGAGGAAGCAAAACAGAAGACGTCTCTAAAAAACAAAATGCAGAGTGTCAACAACTTAATGAACGAATGGAGCAAATGGCCGCCAAGTTTACCGCCGAGTTGGCGGCGTTTAAAAAGGATCTCGGGGATAAATCCACCAAAGCTACAAGATCGCGCAGCGTAAGTGAAGTCAGAGATATCGACAAACTGACTGAAAGGTTTACTTTGTTCGAAAAATCTATCCTGGAGTCCCTACATAACATACAGCAGGACATACATCAGTTAAAAGCCACTACATCAATGCAAACATTGCAAACAAACGAAAATATAATCCTTGTTCACGGCGTAGAGGAAACCCCTTCAATAGATCTGTACGAAACCATCGTGGGTCTCATAACAACAAAAATCGGTGTACAAATTCAGAAAACCGGTATTAATTATTGCTATAGGCTGGGACGAAAAAATGCAGATAAGACATCCTAGGCCCGTCGTAGTCTCGTTTTGCGAGCGATGTCTCCGGGACAAAATATTTTACCTCAAAAAACAATTAAATGGTAGTCGTGTGTTGTTCAGCGAACTATTGACGAGTGAAAATTTAGTGTTATTTAAGGAGGCAAGGCAATATTTTCAAAACTCGTGTTGGACAATGAGGGGTAAAGTGTTTGTGATGAGTGGGGGTGCAAAGAAAATTGTAAATTCATGTAATGAATTAAAAAAAATCGTTGATAGTGGTCGGGGTAGTGATAGCGAATCAGGCTAACATGGATATTATCACACACATCTCAAGGTATGATTAGACATTATGATTTTTGGTGCTTTTGTATACTTATTTATTTTTGTTATCCTTTATTTCTCAATAATGCGGCTGAATTAATCCAACCGTCGACGGAATAAATAAATGTAATATTTTTTATAAATAATAGCTGTCTTGGATCTAAATACTTGTGATCTGATCTTTTAATTTTTACATCATAATCATGATCAATAAGGATATAAACAATGTATCAGGAATAGAATTGTTTATGACACACCTATAATTGTAACAGAATGTTATATAATTCAAATATTATTGCATAAACTTATAAGCTAAATAGTTGTTTATATTTAAATTCTTGAATGTAATGATGTTTTTAATAAATTTAAATTTATAGTATTTTACAAAAAATAACTAACTTCTAAATCTAAATACGATTGTTATTTGCTTCTAAATCTAATTACGATTTTTAATTGCTTCTTTCTAACAGCACAATAATTAATATTTATTATGTTATTCTCCTTTTTCTTTTAGTTTAGCATATACTTTTCTTTTATATTTTCATAGCATTCCATGTTAGTAGACATTGATTTTTATGGAATATGGATCGACGTCCAATACTAGGGAATTTTTCTTTTTTCATGTATATCGTATGCCTTATACTATATGTAGTTTTCCCTATATGTTTGGTTTTTATTAAAAAACTTTTCATGTTTCTTTTTTTTAAAGGGATTTTTTGGTTTAGTTTATGTATTAGGAGTATGTTGATGGAACTTGGAGTTTTGGGGTTGCGGTGCAGTGCGGGCGGCGGTGTTGGCGGTGGGGAGTACGTAATTTTTGAATATGGATGATGGTCGAATTGCGCATGCGGATATACAGTCACAAAATAACAAGGTCTCCAGAGACAATAATTTATGTGTGGGGCATTTGAATGTTCGCTCCTTAAACACAGGATTTGATGAGCTTGTAACATATTTGGCAGACTACAAATTTCATGTATTTGGGTTATCAGAAACCTGGCTGACACCTCAGCATGACCCTAGTAATTTTAATATTAATGGTTATAGATTGCTAAGGAAGGATCGACCAAGAAGGGGTGGAGGGGTTGGAATTTATATTCAAAGACATATCCAGTTTCAATTAGTTGATATAGGAGTCTCGAGTGATGTTTGTGAGATTATATACATTAAGTTTCATTATAAAAACAAAACATTTTTTTTCGCTTCAGTGTACAGGACACCCTCCTCAGATGTTGGAAACTTTCTGGATTGCTTGGAGGATTTTATGACTACGTAATCATTACAGGGGATTTAAATATAGACCTGCTACAAGACAGTATTCCCAAATCAAAGCTTCTTACTTTATTTAATTCTTTTAACGTTGACCAACACATTACTAGTCCTACCCGGTTATATAATGGTCCAGGTTCACTAATTGATATTATTGCATCTAGCAATAGCCTTACTCCGGTTTATAGCAAGTCAATACCAATTTCTGAATCATTGTCCGATCATTGCTGGATATACAGTATTTTCGATTTGCATATTGAAGTCAGGGATGTTCTTGTGGAATTTAGAAATTATTATGGGGTTGTCTATAATGAACTAGAGTACGATGCGTCTATATTACCATGGGACTTGATCTATCGCACGGCAAATATTAATGAAAAACTAAAGTTGTTTAACTCAAATATTTTGCATCTCATTAATAAGCACGTGCCTTTGCAGCGGAGGAAAATTAAGGAAAGGCAATATACACCATGGATAACACCGAATATTAAAATTTTAATGAAATTGCGTGACAAAGCTTATCGTAAGTATATAAAAAATAAAACCGAAACCCGCCTTCAATATTATCGACAACTACGAAACTACACGAAACACGCTCTCGCTCGAGAAAAGATTGCATTTTTTAACTCATTTTCTGCTAAAACAGGCAAAGATTTTTGGACAAGCGCAAAAAAACTTAACATAACTTATAATTCAAAATTAGACATTCCTTTACAACTTGCAGATGCAACAAAAATTAACAAGTATTTCTCTGATTGTAATAATGTAACGGATACTTCCTCAATTGAAAAACTGGAATTTTACAACCAAAATTCTTTTGGTCTTATAAGAGATAATTTTACGCTCCAGTTGATAGACGAAATATCTTTAATTGACATTCTAAATTCTATTAAAACAAATGCTATTGGTGAGGATGATATTTCTATAAAAGATTTGAAACTGTGTTCCTTTTTGCAAGAAACCATTGATTCATATTATAAATACATGCATTTTGGAGAGTGCTTACCCTGATCTATGGAAGTTAGCTAATATAAAACCTCTGCCCAAAGTAAATATTCCAGAAAATTATAAAGATCTCAGGCCAATTAGCATTTTACCGGCAGTTTCAAAGATTTTAGAAAAACATGTATCGTATCAGTTAACAGCCTATTTTGAAACACAGCTAGTTATTTCTGATTGTCAGTCAGGCTTTCGAAAGAATTTTAGCACCACAACATGTCTCATAAAACTGGTTAATGATATTAGACTAAATCAAGATAAGGGAGAAGCGACATGCTTGGGCCTATTGGACTTTAGCAAGGCGTTTGACACGATTAATCACCAAATGTTGCTGGCTAAATTAAGATTTTTTGGACTGTCAGAGTCTTGTATTAATTTTTTTCAATCATACCTAGAAAATCGAGCGCACTGTGTAGTACAGGAGAATGATGGCCAAAAGTCTAAGTCGGTCTTCTTCGTGTGAGCGCTGGAGTCCCTCAAGGGTCTATATTAGGCCCACTACTCTTTTCTATATACGTAGCAGATATGCATAATACCCTAACATACTCCAAAATTCAGCAATATGCTGATGACTCTCAAATTTATTTGTCATTCACTTTTAATAATCTACCAGAATTTCAGCAAAATTTTAATGAAGATCTTAATAAAATTAATAAGCATGCTCATGACCATAACCTTAAACTCAATCCCAGCAAATCATCTATTATTCTTTTTGGAAACAATAAAACTCAAATTAATAATATCTCTGAAACTATTAATATTCAAATAAATAATATTTCGTTGCCAGTAGTCTCGGAGGCCAAGAGCCTAGGGATCTACTTTGACAATACTCTTTCATTTCAAAAGCATATTAAACATAAACTTGGCATCGCCTATTCCCGGTTAAAAAAATTGCACAGTTTAAAAAAATACTTACCCTCCAAAATAAAATATTTTCTCTGCAATTCACTTGTTTTATCATTATTCGACTATGGGGATATCGTTTATCATAATTCACTTACATTAAGCCTTGCTAAATCCATACAGAAACTACAAAATACGTGTATGCGTTTCTCCTTTAATATTAGCTTTAGAAACCATATTACACCCTATTTAAACACCAATTCAATTTTATCTATGGCTAATAGGCGAAAATATCATATTTTCTCTTTAATTTATAGAGTCTTAAAGACTGGAGAGCCTTCATATTTAAGGGCACTTTTTAACCCACGAAATCACACTTATTTTACTAGGAACAGGGATGATTTTGTCATTTTATTGCACAGCTCAGCTGTCTTCCAAAGGTCTTTTAGCTATGTCACAACAAGTATGTGGAATGGTCTTCCAAATGATGTAAAATGCTTTACACCGTATAAGTTCAACCGCTATATTAAGGAACAAAGGCATTAACTTCACCAGTCTGACCCTAAACGGTAAAATATTCATTGTTCATTTACTTAGTTTTCTCTCTGGTAATCTATTTTTCGTTTGTCTGCGTGCGCATAAACCGATTATCAATCCTTAATATTTTTCAATTTTTAAGCCTTGATCGACCCATCCCCGATACTGCATCTCGCCCCTGCTGCGCTGCCTCCCTCTGATTCTTACGCCGTCAAAAGTGTTTATTGTATATCTATAAATTAATTTATTATTATAAACACAAATTATTTTTGGTAAAGGGCTATTCAACACGGGTATGTGTATGTACATACTTGTGTATCGGTTTTTAAATCGCGTAATAGTCCTTATTTGTCTTCTTTTTTTATTTAATTATAATTGGTAATATACTGTAATAGCTGTACTCGAGGCTGTACTCTTAAATGGCAAATAAAATTTTTTGAATTTGAATTTGAATTTTAATTTGATAGCGTTTATTAAGGATTTTAATTACAGTTACCTCAAATTTTAATAGTTAGGAATAATTTAATGCTAAGAAATAAATTTGTTTGCACTTTGTTTAGGATTTTCAGTAACACCATAAAATGTTCAAGGTAATAAATAAATACGTTACACATAGTTAAAGATTTTCATTAAAGGCACTTAAAATGCTAATCTTAACGTGATTAATTGCTACATTTAGTTAAGGATTTATATTAAAGATCTTCAAATTTTAAGCGTTAATGAAATCACCATACTAAGAAGTAGCTTGCCATATGTAGCTAAAGTTTTCATTAAATCTCCTTGAAATTTTAATTCTTCGTTTCCTACATTCAGTAAAAGATTTTCATTAAAGCTACTTAAAATTTTAATCGTTAAAGAAATTTACAATTTAAGATAACAAATTGATAGCGTTTATTAAGGATTTTCATTACAGTTTCCTCGAATTTTAATAGTTAGGAATAATTTAATGCCAAGAAATAAATTTGTTTGCACTTTGTTTAGGATTTTCAGTAAAAACATAAAATGGTCAAGCTAAGAAAGAAATACGTTACATATAGTTAAAGATTTTCATTAAATTTCCTTCAAATTTTAATCGTTAATGGAATTTTCATTTTAAGATGATAAATTGATAGCGTCTAATAAGGATTTTCAATTAAGTTACCTCAAATTTTAATAGTCAAGGGAAATTTAATGCTAAGAAAAAGAAAATTACAATTTGTATAGGATTTTCAGTAAAAACATAAAAAGATAAAGCTAAGAAAGAAATACGTTACAAATAGTTAAAGATTTTCATTATAGCTAGTTAGTTAAGGATATATATATTAAAGCTCCTTAAATTTTAAGCGCTAATGAAATTATCATACTAAGAAAGTAACTTGTTATATTTAGCTAAAAACTTTCGTTAAATTTCTTTCAAATTTTAATCGTTAGTTTGCTAATTCAGTAAAATATTTTCATTAAAGCTACACAAAATTTTAATCTTTAATGAAGTTTAAGATAACAAATTTGATAGCGTTTAATCAGGATTTTCATAAAAATTACCTCAAATTTTAACGCTGAAAAGATATTTTGTACACATTGTTTAGGATTGTCAGTAAAAACATAAAATATTCTAGCTAAGAAAGAAAGACGTTACAGCAACGAGTAAAAGGTTTTCATTAAAGCTACTTACAATTTAAATCGTTAATGGAAATTTCAATTTAAGATAACAAGCTGATAGTGTTTTATAAGGATTTTCACTAAAGTTACTTCAAATTATAATGGTAATGAAACTGTAATGCTAAAAAGAAATTTTTTACATTTTGTTTAGAATTTTCAGTAAAAACCTAAAGTGTTCAAGCTAAGAAAGAATGCGTTACAGATAGCTAACAAATAGCTAAAAATTTTCATCAAAGCTACTTCAAATTTGGAAAAAAATTTTGCATTAGTAGGTATAACGAGTTATAATAATGATTGACAAAGGTGAACTCTTTTAAAAGGAAAAAAATGCTAACTGAAGAATATAGGTAATATGTCATAGGCATTTATAGTTATCCTAAACTAATGTCTCCATTATCTTGAAAACTAGACAATTTATCAGCATAATGATAAATTATGCCGTAAATACCTAATAGTAGTAATTCCAACCCTTGATTAATTCAAGTTGGTCCGTGTATTAATGTCGCGGCCAGTAGAGAAAAAATTGCTACATAAATATCCATTTGGATATTAATTAGGTCTGTTATAAATTCACGTTAATAATGGAGCGTTTCCTTCTAATGTTCACTATACAACTTTTTTTCCTATTTGGAGCTCATTATTGAAGTTTACGGAAGTAGTCTAGGGGTAGATAAAAACTTTAAACTATGGCCTTAACAGCAGTGAACAAAGAAAATGACACCAAGGCCGCATATTAATATCCTCATTATGTTGTTGTTTTTAGAGATAAAATTACAATATGATATGCATAACTTCTATCACACATTCATATTAATAAAGTACTGCTAATAAATATATATATTTTTAGGTCTGTAAATTTTTGAAATTGACGGATGAAGTTCAGGAGTAGACAAAAAATTGAAACTATCAGCTTAACAACAGTAAATGACAGGATTAACACAAATTCTTTATACAGAATAAGAAATTAAAACTGATGCATTATGATATCCCATGGCGGCAGAGGCACATTTTTTAACAGGATCTATAGTAATAGCACCGTCACCAACCGCCTCGGTATCACACAAAGCTTGACTGAAGGCTAATAAAGGCATCAAGATTATATGGTTTGTGAGTCAAAAGAAATCAGTCCAATCGTCTATTCTATAGTGAGGTCAAAGGGTTAGGATATACATGATATACCTGCATGGCAGCAGGTGAAGAGGTTTATACTCGCCAAAAGTGGGCAAAATATTGACTCACATACCGAAGTCAACACTCATGCTGGAAACTCTAGCACAGACATATCAGATACAACACACCTAACTGAGCGTCAGTATGCTTACGAGACAAGCAAATCTACAGACCTGTCACTGGATGGTACGGAAACTGCACAGTTAGTAGATAATAAAGGAGCAACCACATTTCCAGATAGAGACGAAGCATGCTTTAATTGAGCGATAATAAAGACGACAGCTAGCGATGGTCATAGTGGACGTAGGCCATCCTAGGAAACATGAAAAATATCCTTCTCAGGTCAAGCTACTATTAGGGTAGAAGTGAAATATGCCCCCAGGGATGGGTTAAAACGACATTGCTGATGGATTTAAAAGCTGTGCTCAATCTCGTAGCTAACTGGCAAAAACAGCTGGCTGAAAATCGACAGAAAACAGCAATCGTTGCTTTTATCCGAAAGATAGTGCTAAAACGACTCAAACCATGAAAATCATCTTGGCCAAATGATGATATGGAAAAAACCATGAAAATAATCTTTGACCAAATGATGATATGGAATTCACATATTCAAAATGTCACACCAAAAGCGATAGTAACACTAGGAAGGTGTTCTACACCTGCAAGGTGTTCTACACCTGCAAAGAAAAAATTGGAGTTTACGCCAGGAATGACTATGGTTATACACATGAGCAGTGAGACCCATGATGACATGTGTAGTAGTAACTTTGCAGACAATTGCCAAGCTAGTGTTAAGTAGTAAGGTTGACATACCAATGCATCACCGGAGTTTTGAGCATAACTCCTACAGCGGAATTAGGTGATCGCCTATACCTAGTACTAATGAACATTTGCATAAAAGACGAAGCTAAATTGGTAGCCCCTCGACTGACATAATGTCAGGTACTAATACGTAGATGCCGACAATGGAAAATTCTTTAAGGAAATTGGGACCGACTCTGTGCTGTAGCTGTCTTGATAATATACCGCCCAGACATAGAGTTTTGAGAAACATTTCGAGGTGAAAATATCAGAATGAGAAGACTGTAAAAGAAGTCCGTCAGTTAGAGCAGACTTGGTCCGGAACACGAACGGTTTAAAGACCAACCCTTAAATCGGAGGCGGAATATACAAACCAGGACAGAAATAAGAATCCCAAGATTCCAAGGAACACTTAGCCGCAGTTCTTGAAATGAGCGTGACAGACATAAAACAATGCGTTAAAGAAATCTAGAAGGAAATGTTATCAAAGAGACTAGAACTAGTAGTTTACTTAAACTGCTAAGTAGCACTAAATATATTTAAGACCATTAGCGTAATAGCTCAGCGGATAAGCGTTTGCTATAAGAAACTACATGAGCTAGATGTTCAAAATAGAGTCTCCGTAGCTAGGGTTTCAGGGAGCAAAGGTACTATATGAAACGAAAAAACGATATAGTAGCTGGAGTTCCAGGACACGAAGGCCACATACGAAACGAAAAATCCAACAAAATAGCTCAAGAAGACTCATCTAAACATATAATAGTACCAAAATCTATGCATACGATTAGTGCAACCACGTAATGTTTTATGTTTGTCAGTTTTCCTGATGACAGTACTCTTATCTCCCAATTTTGATCAGAAAAACCTTTACCAGCAACTGAGACCTATCACCGTAAACTGAAGCAGATTAAGACAATTAATCAAGCTCTGGAGAAAGTTCGAACTTGTAGCTACAGGAATTTAGTCCAGTTCAATGCAGCAAAAAGAAAGCCAATGAGGCGAGTCCTAACAACCTGATGGCAGGATCGACCATTCCTTCATCCTCGTCAATCAGACTACTGGGTGTCTCGGTCAACAGCAATGTGTCCTGGCATAACTACGTTGTTAATATCAAGCAGAAGCTTGGTGCACTATTTCGCAACCAAAAACTGTATACGCTGCACCAGCTGCTCTTGCTCTATAAATCGCAAATAAGACCGTGCTTAGATTATTGCATACAAATCTAAAGTGGTGCACCCACCTAAGCATACTCTAAAACTGCTGGATTTCAATCAGAAGAGACCTGTGCGACTCATCGGCGACCCGGAGTTGACCAGGAATCTGGATAGTCTGGAACACCGTAGGCTTGTGGTCGAGATATCCCTGTTTTACAGATATTTTCACTGCAGATGTTCCCAGGATTTGGCCCGCCTCATCCCGCCCTAGCAACGCCTGTCAGTCAGTCGTGACAGACGGCAAGAGTGCACCCATTCCTTGTACAACTGGAAACACCTTGAACGTCGTTTTACAAGGACTTCTTTGTCTGACGCACTGCACCACTGTGGAGATCACTCCCAGGACATTTGTTTCTCCCTAATTACAACCTACAACTATTGAAGAACCGTATCCTATCAACATCTTCGCACACACACCGCTCTTCGACTGCCATAGAATCTCTCTTTAGTGTGTGTGCCACTATAATAAAAGAAACCAAAAGGTGTGTAACAACAGAATCTTCAGAATGGTGAAACAAGTTACCATTCAGGTAACGGAAAGAGGCTACGGAATTTATTAGGAAACCTTTGGCAAAACTAACAGCAGATCTACTTAGCTATTATAGAAAGACTGTTCGAAAGATACTAGGACTGGATAATCAGTCACTGCCGACTTGATAGAGCCGGCATATGAAATAATATGCAAGCCCTGTCAGGAAGAGGGAATAACAAGCAACAACCAAAAACTAAAAGCAAAACTGAAAAGCCGTTTTTATTGCTTGGGACACCAATTCTGCCCTCATAAGAAAAAAGGCGGCAAGTGAATTTTTGGACATTTCTTGTTTTCGGTATTTCAGGATCCTCCCGGGTGTCCCCTATTTAAAAAAATATATTCTGAAGCCAGAAAAATATTTTTTTTTGTTGAAAAATTAAAAATTAAGTTAGCAGTAAGTGTGCTACGCAATCCCTTTTCTAAATTAAAAGGCGGTATTCGACAAAATCTAAATAAAAATGTGGCATTCCGTTAGCTACTTCTTTTTTCTTAGAAATTGTTTAAAATGTATGCATAAATATCACAGCTAGAAGGCGGCAAATAATCATTACTAAGAAAAGAAGCGGCAACGCTCCCACTTTATTTATTTGAACAGCCAGAACATCATAAAAATGTAAGTTAAAAAGCCGGATCCTCATATGCCGCATCCAATTTTATTGTTTATATTTAACTAGTATAATGTTTTGTACCTGAAATGTAGCTTAATTTTAGATCAATTATGAGAAACTTAACTCATCAAGATTAATAATTTGCTTTTTATTTAGCTAGTATAGTGTTTTTTACTCAGTTTTTTACATGTACCTGTAATGTAGCTTAATTTTAGAATATTTATTAGAAACTTAGGTCACCAGGACTAATAATTTTCAATTTTATTGTTTTATATTTAGGGGTCTAAAGTGTATACATTTACCCATTACATTAAATAGAAAAATCCTTTTTCTGTAATATAACTCGTTTAATCTTGTAGATATATTTTTGTATAATGTAAATCATTTTAGTTTTAATAGAATAGATGCATAGATACCCAAGAGAAACAGTCTATGAAAACCAATCTTATAAATATTATACTAGCAAAACTATTAAAAACTTAAAAATATATATTTTATTAAGCTTTGTAATGAAAAAAAAAACTGAAATTTTATTATAATGAATGTGATTGTCTTACAATTAAAAAAAGTTTTTCTTGCCATTAGAGACAATGGCGACACTTCAGAGAAGTCTAACTTAAAAGGCGGTAAGTGAGCTGATTTTTGATAGTTGTCTTTTTACTTACAAATACGCAAGTATCGCTGATAAAGTCAGTGGTAAGAAGGCAGTTATAAGCATATTTCTTAAAAAAAGTCAGTAAATATCGGGATTCCTCTTTGAATAAACATAATTCTTATTTATTCTACCAGCGAAAAGCAAAAAATCGCATAAATTATTACCAAATCTGTTAAATAAATGAAAACATGTTTCGACGGTTTACTCGAAACCATACTTTTCAGATTTGCCGCCTTTTGATTTAGGACGGCAGATTTAAGACTCATAAGTAGATATCGTGTTTCAGAGACAGGGATGGTCACGATCAGCAAGGGTCGTAAGGGTAGATATGCTGCTTTCAGGAAACTCATCGTAATTTAATCTAACCTAATACATGGTGAGGAATTTAGAGTATTACCATACGATACCGCAAGAAGGATCCGAAATACTTTAATAAAAATTTGGCAAGATAATAAGCCACCAAGGTGGTAAATTTAAAATGATACATGATACATGAAAAAGTACAATTTTTCATGAAAAGTTGATTATCCATCAAACCTGAGTACGGATACAGAAAATTGTTGCATTCACTTTACTGGTGACATTAAAACAGAATTTTATCCACAATACCGACATATAATTTTTTTTTAGCATCATCAGGAGATGATAAAACTAAAACTAAAATCTACCTAACTCTCTGATTGCTTAATCAAGCGGAACTAAAAAGAACCAATCCTGGAATCCCACTAGTCACGCTTGATCAACAGACACAATGGACTATAATACGGAATAGGCCCTCTATCTCTATTTAAACTATTCTTACATTTAATAATTTCTATACTTTCATATGCGTCTAATAATCTCCTATCAGTTATATTATGAATTAATTTTAAATGTTTAATTGTTATTCTATGATTATTATCAAAAGCATGCTCGGCAACACTTGATTTTTCTGTTCTACCATACTTTAAATGAGCTATATGTTCTTTGAATCTTGTTTGTATAGATCTTTTAGTTTGCCCAACATATTTCTGGTTAGAATCGATATATCCAATTTCCTATATTCCATTTCTTTCTAATATTTCAATTTTGTTCTTTGGACCACCTAATAATTTCTTAATGTTATACTGAGTCTGGTATACTAATTTTAAACCTACTCCCTTAAAAACTTTTTGGAGTCCTCTAGTTAACTGAGGATTATACGGTATCGAAACATATTTTGTATTTTCATCCTGATTAACGAAAAAAGTGGAATCACGAATGGTCTTTCTAAACAAATGCCTATTAATTGGTTTATTTATTAGGTTAGTATTAAAACTATTAACTTTCGCTGTATTCCTAATTGTTTCCTTTTCATGATTAAATCTTTCTCTGCTAAGAGCAAAGTTCACCAAACGGTGTACTAGAAAATGAAAGCTGGTGGTCGCAGTGGAAGGAGTCATTAGGAATATATCGGTTAGTGGCAGTATTTTTTCTGTAAATATCAAATTCTAGTGTGTTATTATCGTTCCTAATCACTAAAGTATCCAAAAATGGGAGCTGGCCATTGCTCTCGACTTCATAAGTAAATTTCATGGTGGGGACACGGTTGTTTAGTTTTGTTACAAAATCTTCACATAAAAAGATAAACAGTTGCCCATTGCCGTTCCTTCAAGTTGTTGGTAATAGTTATTTTTGTATTGAAAATTAATTTTAGTTTTAATCATCTACTGATGATGCTAACATGGTTAGCGAAACACGCGTCGAGTGCAAAAATTCTGTTTCGGTATTGTGGATAAAACTTTGTTTTAGTGCATGTTGCCGAAAGTTCCAAACCCCAAACGTAGTTGAGATGGCTTCACGGTCAGGGGAACTTAACCTTTATCGTAAGTTTTCTACTAAGATTAGGCTAGTGAGTGCAGTTATTTGGTTTCTAAAGTCTTGTAAAAAATTTAATGTTTTTCCAAATTTTATTAAAATTGTTTTACCTAAATCTTCTCCTGTTACAGAAAAAGTACATTATTTTGCCAGACAAAAGTGATTGGATAAATCAAAAATTTTTACAGTAAACGAAGTATGTTTGATTGGAACTGTAATGATATTCGAAATAAGCTTGACGAATTTAAGCATTTTATGTACACGTTCCAATTCCAGATTGTTTTCTTGCTCGAAACTCGAATAAAACGAGATTGCAAAATCAAAGTGCGAAACTATACAGTAGAGCGCTTTGATAGGCCTGCAGGAAACGGGGGAGGTGTGATCTGCCTAGTACATAAGTCACTCAGATACAAAAGGAAAACACGGATTAGATCCGTCATTGAATACGTGAGCATCGAGCTCGACGGTGGCTTATGTGTTAGCGGCGGGTACGCACCTCCAGACCTGCGCATCACGCAAGCCGACCTACTCGAATTTTTGCAACCAGGTAAACGCTCCGTACTGATTGGAGATTTTAACGCTAAGCACGTCGCATTCGGCGATGGGTAAACTAACCATAAAGGCCGTGTTGTGCGCAGTTTAATAGAAGACAATTTGGAAGTGCAATACCTAAGCACTCGTGACCCTATACACTACAGAGGACGCCTAGTTCCTTCATATTTGGACGTGGCATTTGCTCGAGGAATGGCAGGCATCCAAGCGCCAAAAGTCATTAATTATCTTAACTCGGATCATCTTCCAATCAGATTGAGTCTAACCCGAGTTAGGCGGCCGGAAGCCTATGAAATGGAAGTTATTTCATATAAAAATCTAGATTGGAGGGTGTTTCGAGAGAGATTAAACGCTGCCACAGTCATTCCGAGATAAATTGATTCCGTCCAAGATTTGGAGAACGAAGTGAACTCAATTACCAGAAACATACAGGGCATCAGAGACGAACTATGTCCGAAAATATGGAAGAGGCCGTTTACGGAAACTCTTCCTGATGAAATCCTATCCTTAATTAAATTCCGGAATCGAATTCGGCGCAGGTGGCAAAGGAACAGAGCAGTAAATGATCGGATTAGGACGAATGCACTTACTGACCAAATTAAGAGGGACATCCGAACTCACAGGGATGCGACATGGATGAGTTTCGTGAATGGGCTAGGCATGGGGGATGGCTCTCTGTGGAAGCACTCGAGACAGGTGCGCAGGGGTCCAACTAAGATCTCCGCGATTCGCCACCAAGGCGAGGATTTACTGAATGATCAGGCAAAGGTTGAGGCCTTTGCGGACTTTCTCGAGGGAATACATGGAGAGATAACGGATACCGTGCCATTGCACGCCCATATCAGGGAACGGACAACGCCGTTTTTAAACCACCCGTATCCAATTCTTCCGCCCCCTGTGATTAGGAAACTTCTAGTCACTCCAACCGAGATACGTGATGTTCTCAGCCGCCTGCCAAAGAATAAGGCGCCGGGACCTGACACTATCCCTAACCTGCTCCTCAAAAACCTACCCAAGAAAATCCTGGTACATCTAATGCATATTGTAAATGCTATTCTGCGCCTGCAACACTTTCCCAGCTCTTGGAAGATCGCGCGAATAGTGCTGTTCCCCAAGCCCGGGAAGGACGCCAAACTCACGAGCTCCTACAGGCCAATTTTTTTGCTCAACACGATGAGCAAGCTCACTGAAAACCTCATACTGTCCAGGATTAACAAGGCCGCTCTGAACCTCCGTGTTTTATCGGAGGAACAGTTCGGCTTCCGCAGCGGGCATAGCACAAATATGTTCGCTGCAAAAATAGCGTCCGACATATACGAGGGGTTCAATGAACGGCATTGCACTGCCTTGTTGCTCCTTGACATAGAACGCGCGTTCGACCGGGTATGGCATAACGGCCTATGTTACAAACTTTTCATCACGCACGAATTCCCGCTGCAGTGGGGTGCTCCTTTTCAGTGTGCATCAATAATGCTAACTCATCCTTGAGGCCGATCCGAGCTGGCGTCCCGCAGCTATTCAGCTATTACATAGCAGATCTTCCCTCCCATCCTAACTTATCCCTGGCATTCTATGCTGACGATACAGCTCTATACTCCAAATCCTTTAGCGCACAGGAGGCGGTGAACAATATCAGTGCCCATATGGCACAAATATCTGAATTTTATTCGAATTGGAAAATTCGATGAAACACATCGAAAACAGAGCTATTCACACGAAAATTTACGAACACCGATATGCACCCGATCGTAATACATAATACTCCCTTCCTCCCTAAACCAAAAGTCAAATAACTAGGAATCATGTTTGATAAGAGGCTAACGTTCTGCGACCATATTATTATATTATATTATATATTAAGAGCAAAAATCTCATTGTATGGGATAAACTGAAGCCTCTTATCAGACATGGTTCTTTCCTAAGTCCCGGAAATAAAGCCACTCTTTACAGGGCAATCACTAGGCCCTTTTTGATGTATGGTGCACCGGTTTGGTGTTCTGTCTCTGATTCGCAAATGAAGAAGTTACAAATCCTTCAAAACCGCCACCTTAAGGCAGCTTTTCGGCGGATCGCTATACCAGGACGAGCGACCTGCACGCGTGGGCGCGTATAGATTACGTAAATGAACACGTGGCAGGGGATCTGTTTGAGATGCAGGCGACCTCGTTTGTAAACACGATTAGCTATTATGTAGATTGTAAACGTAAGCTTAAGGTGACCATGTATTAAAATGTCCATAATAAATGTA
>MU184324.1:132094-150227 GCA_016904865.1 Pissodes strobi | reverse complement strand
CAAAATGATTGAAATCTATATTTTATAAGATACTAGTCGTGAATATTACACGAAGTAAACCAAAGCGCTGGTAAGCGCACTTCATAAAATGAGTCAGAGAATATTGATATACAGAAAGCAAGCGACTAGTAAACTAAATCCTGTGATAACATTTCAAATTTTTAGGATAAATAGTTCTCAATTTACTGAACGAAAAATATAACGATGCTTAAGACGTGATGATCAACAGCTCACACGTCATGCAATGGTTATAAAATGCTTTCGAAATATTCTTGTCATGTAACTCTAAACTTATAGCCCCAGATGTGTGTTGGATTTTAGTTTTGACGTAAAACTTAAAAGTGTTTTCCCTACTCGGAGCTGATTCTCTTATTTTGCAAGTTAGGCAGCATCCGAACTAGTAAAAGCAATTTATTGGACCACGAAATAAATTTTCTATTCAATGTGAAGACGAGACGAAATATAAGAATAATTATATTAGAGCACACTTTATACGTGCAGAAGTTTCCTCTTTTTCGAATTTTCGACCTACGACATAGGGCTTCTTGAATATGCCAAATTTATAACCCAATATCGACAAGAACTTAGCAGCTGGACTTGGATTACTTCGTTTAGATTTGCTTTCTGATATTTAGATTAATCATATTTATTATGCCATCTCTCAAATCTGTGATTCGAAGCAATCATCGGACAAATACTGAGGATATGTAAAATGTAATTCAGTGTCCTAATAATATAAAATGACGATTTTACTAAATTATAAATATGTGACTGCAATTAATAAAAATAATAATAATAATTGATCGACAGGATTGTTTGGTCATTGGATTATCGCCCTGGTTGCATCACATAACTGGTCCCTCCTCAAGTTCGGAAAATAAGGGCTGGTGCTTTAGAGATTCCTAGTTTGCAACCAGCGCTATAAGAAGTCGTTGCCGAAGCCGAGAAAATCGTCATATTCAACTGTTTGCTGAGACATAGATCAATCCTACGAACTGCGCCAGTAATGGAATTACTATTCGAGATCATCTTTTTAAAAACTT
Organism: Pissodes strobi; assembly: GCA_016904865.1. NCBI lineage: Eukaryota > Metazoa > Arthropoda > Insecta > Coleoptera > Curculionidae > Pissodes > Pissodes strobi. Next base: position 149,184 of record MU184324.1, on the reverse strand, counting down.
AGTTAATACAAAATAATTCTACGCAGGAGTTTTTGACTATGAATTAACTGCGATCTTTATTTTTTGGAGAATTAAATAATAAGTGAAATGTAAAATATAATTATGTGTCCTAATAATATAAAATTCCGATTTTGCTAAATCGTAAATATGTGTATACAATTATCGGACTGGTTGATTTACATAACTTATGTATAGCCGAAATTTATTATTTACATTTTAATGTAGAATCTTGAGGTCAGAAATAAAGTATAAAGCATTAAAATATTTAGACATGGTGAACGGCACACTTCTAATTCAAAGAATATAAAAGAATGAACAAATATCCTAGTCATCCATTTCCAAACCTAAACCACCAGATGTGCAATGGATTTAAGATATGCGATAAAGCTTAGGAAAGTTTTCCCTATTTCCAGCTCGCTCGTCTGTTTTGAGAATAAGCAGCATCCGAGCTAGTAAAACCAATTAAGTTGGCTGGCGAATTAAAGTTTCCAGCTGATGTGGAGACGGGATATGCCGCAGAAATTCTATTACAAATTCTATGCATGATGTTTTCTGCTCGACAGTCACATTGTCAAGCACTAGTATAATAATATAAAATGATATTTATTAAACACAGCCAATTTATGATCCACCATCGGCGAGGAAGTCTTGGTTCTTGAGCTTGAATGAACCATGTCCTTTTGGAACTGCTATCAGTTCTTATATGTTAACAGTATATTAGATAACAATTATTGATTTTTTGTATGAATATGTAGATAAGATTTCAAAGAGAGGCGTAATCGAGTTCCAGAAGTTTGCGATTCAAAAAAAAAAGAAACACAGGCATTTTACCTACATGTAAAGATTACCTATTGTGTTATTTATTAATTTTAAATTAGATTTTATAATGTTTAGAGATTGGAAGCCTATGGAAAAACTGAACGTCATATGCAGTGTCATTACTGTGTTGTCATGTAAATGCCACTAGATGTATCTGATCTTTGCGAAACAATGAAATCAATTAAGTTGTATTAAGTATATTTACAAAAAAGATTTATCACTTTCTAGCTTAGATTGGAAAGTAGTTACTTTCCGGCTTAGGCCATATAATTGGTACTTTTTCAAAGAAAAAGTGTCTCTGAAGTATATTATCTACTTTTCTGGCGGCCTTTCATAAAAATATTTTGTCAATTATTTATCTATGCGTATATCTGTAAGTGTGACATATGTTTAAGTAATAAATCAATAAAAAATAATGAAACACGTTTAAGCTTTGATTAAAAAAATGTATGAAAGAATTATATATTTTGATTTATAACATAAATGTTTTATAAAATATGTTACGTTGTGTTACACGACCACCGCCATTGGAAAGCCGGAGATCTGCACTTATGGCATATTGTGAATAAAATAATAATTTTCGTTGGCAAAGCAATTTTGGTTAGTAGCGAAATATCAAATAAGGATAAAATAGAACTGATTGTGGCGCCTCACGCTGACACCATTTTTTTGTCGTCTTATTTTGGTCAATTAAATATTTTGTTGAATTGAAATTGTTTTGAATTAAACTCTTTTCAAAACTGGCGCAGTCGGTACAATTATTCCGGGGAGACCATAAGGCTATTCTCTTTTGATTTCAACTCAATTAACCGGAATTCAACAATCCAAGTGTGATACAATTTTGCCCATTCCGATCTCACGTTCCTACGGAAGATATTTCACGCAGTATCCTTAGCCTACGTACTAGGGGAATTTGGGACCACGAGGAGGAATTTCGAAAAGTTTCCCTAGCCTGTGTACAACTGGAATTTGGGCCAGAAATTTCATAAATATTTCACGAAGTATCTTTAACCTGTGTACTATTGGAATATGGAACTATCCAGAAGACACTTCAATAGTTCCCTTAATCTGAGTGCCACTAGAATTTGGACAATAAATATCGCAGTTCAAAGGTGTAAGGCCATCTCAAAGCTGAATGGTGTAAGGCCACAGCGAGGCTGCTGACGAAGAGGACGAAGAGACGACGGACTGACAGGAGTGACAGGGGTGGCTACACAAGGCATAGAAGTTGCAAGGTGAGTCTTAGTACGCGATTATTAGTTATCCTTTTAGACTCCCTTTAAAAATGACAAATGATGAATGAGTTCAAGTTCGATTAATCAATATTTTTTATTGTAATAGCTTAAAATTGCACAATTTAATTGATTTTTTCCAAACACATTTTCGTATCTTTGGGATACCACAGATAACTACCTCAGATATTGATGGTGAATAATAAGAAGTTAATAAAACAATTTGCAGAATCTCTTGAAAAAAATTGGCGTCATACGTCATCATAATATCATAGCTTGAATAGTGTGCGCTTTCGTGGTACTCTGGCTGACTCTTTAAGGCTCTATCTAATTGAACACTTTACATGTGATTTTAAAGAGTCAAAGTCAAAGTCAAGTATGCTTTATTGCCACAGAAGAATTCAAATAAACTGTATGGACAAAGTGAATTAAGATAAATAAGCTAAGCTAAACATAGTAGGGTAAATACAAAACAAAACTTAATATACACAATAATATATACGGTAAAAATAGAATAACAAGCAATTTTCAAGTTGAAATTGGTCACGATTTAACAAAAAAAACTATATTACAGAACATCATAAGAAGTTGAACCAGATCCACAGGAAGTACATAAAACATAGGGTAAAGAAACTCAGTGTTATCAAAATATGAAACATACATTAATGCGAAGCGTGCTGTTGGGAAAAATAAGGAAGGTCATGTCGGTGAACTTGACTCGGTCAATGTGCATAGGCTGCAGAGTTGAAATAACCAGTGAAAGTAAACAAAACATGACTAAAATTGATAGCCTGGTATTTATTTAATTTTGTGTAATTCTTGTACATCCGAAAAATCACTCATTCGTCAAAAAGATAATCCTATACCTACTATAAAATGATCTTCACTAAGTAGAAAAATTTAACGATTAACGATTAGTTGAGATTAATGGAGAAAAAAAAATAAAATCTAATTCACGCAAAACTCATTTATAGAATAATATGGTCTTTCTAGTAGGTAAGCTTTCGTTTTTTCACGGAACTTAGCAAATGTAGGGATGGATTTAAGATGTAGTGGGAGTGTATTATACAACTTCTTGGAATTATAAAGAATAGATTTTTTTGTTAATTCAGAGGAGGGAAAAGGAAGGTAGATGTCCTGACTCGAATTTCTTGTTGGGTACTCATGTTGTGGCCTTTCGGAAAATATGGTTCGATATTTGCGTATTAAACAAGTTGTTTCTAAAATAAACAAAGCAGGAAGCGTAAGAATTTTTTATTTTTTAAAGTAGTATTCGCAATGAGCTCTGCCATTAAGACCAAATAAATAACGAATTGCTCTCTTTTGAAGTTTGAAAATGGTACGAAATTGCTCGGTGTTACAGCAGCCCCAAAAGGGAAGGCCGTAGAGAAGATGAGATTCAAACAAAGAGAAGTAAGTGAGCCAGGCAGTAGACACATTTGGTTCCTTCGAAACCGATCGAATTGCGAAGCAGGCAGAAGAAAGTTTTCTTGTCAAGGAATCAATATGTGCGGACCACTTAAGGATGGCACTAATATTCAAACCTAGGAGTTTAGCCGATTCAACGTATTTAATATTGCTGTTGTGAAGTAGCAAGGGTTGTTGTAAGGTTGTTTTATAAGATAAGGCTACCGTTTTATCAACGTTGAAACACAGCCAATTTGAGTCAGACCAAGTTTTGATTGTGACGAGATCGCTGCAGATATTAGAGTGTAGGGAGAAAGTATTAGAATCACTCCAAGTTATGCTTGTGTCGTCAGCAAAGAGAGAAATTTTACCATTGATTTTTAGGTATGTAATGTCATTAATAAATATTAGAAAAATGATAGGCCCAAGAACAGAGCCCTGTGGAACTCCACTGGTAATTAATCTGCAATCAAAATCAGAACCGTTCGCTCTAACAAACTGCTGTCTATTTTCAAGATAAGATTGAAACCAATCCGAAGGAAATACCACGGATTCCATAAAAATTTAGTTTCTTTAACAAGATGTTATGACACACACAGTCAAACGCTTTAGCGTAATCACAGAAGGCTGTAGCAGTGGGGAGATTGTTGTTAAGGGATGAGTAAACATCGTGAAGCTACGAGAACATGGCGTCATTAGTACACTTGTTTGGTAAAAATCCGAACTGTTCCGGGGACAGTATGCCATGTCTAAGGAGAAATGGCATGAGGCGATTTTTTAATAACTTTTCAATGATTTTAAAGAGTACGGGCAACAGAGCAATTGGACGATAATTGCATAAGACATCCTTTTCACCTCCCTTATTAATTGCGGTCAATTCATACAATTCGAGTCAACATAATTCGCAGCATTATCACCAAGTGCTTTAGTTTTCCTTACAAAAAGGGTATTAGTGTTGAACATCAACAGCGTTTATTTTCAAACACCATCCAAAATGTGAATAATAAAATGGGAAACCAAACAAAAAGCTCATTTCGATGAGTTAAAAGCGACTCAAAATACAAGATGTACGAAGTTGGACAGAAAATTGTCTTCAAACGACCAAAAAACCCAAATATGCCAAACACTATAATCTGTACTGGACCTAACCCTCTAACCCTTCATTTGCCATCTATTCAAAAATGATTTGCATATTTCAGTGAAAATTTTTCCATTACTTTTACAGGCTCGCCAGTTTCATGGTATAACTTTTTTTCGTTACATGTTTCAGTTTCGGTGTGTATGCAATCTTGAATTGAGAAATTAGTGAAATAGTAATTTGCTCGAATAGCTAAGCCACAGTCACGGTGATTTGTGTACGCAGGACTAACTCTAAATTGATTCAGGAGTGCGAGGATGCCTTGGAGCGACTGGCACGAGCATGAGACTAGAGCTGGTATAGGTTCAGAACCCTTTTTAAACCTTTCTAGAGCTCAAGTAAGAGCAGCTAAGAAAAAGTGAACTGATCCGGGCGTCTTAAGAGTGTGGATAAACTTTCAAGGGGCAGACAGGCCGAGAACTTTATTGGTTAGCCTGATAAATGCATAAGACGGGATGGTTCCTGATGAGAAATAGGTGGTGCCTGTAGATTCCAGCAGAGATAATTACTAGGCACTACCTACGACTACGACCGACCGATGCTTGCCATCGAGAGAGATCCTAACTTTTATGAGAAGGTCAGGAAGACTAGACTGGTAGAATGGTTCCTTCAGCTACTACTAATATTTCCGCCATAACTTTATTCGCCTGTTTGTTTTGGGTAATGCTACATTTTTGACTTTCCCTTGAGTTCATATTTTCTGTACTTGGAGGACGGTTGAACATTTTCATCCGTTTTGTTCTCGCGAAAATGTTGATTTTGGGACTCATAGCTTGGACATCAGTTTTTAAAATATTTTCTTCCTACGACCGCCTATGAAAATTAGAAAGCACACAGCTAACCTGGCTATAAATTGCCTTATCACAAACGTGTTGAAAAGTGTTTTCGACAGATGGCAGTTGGCTTTAATTTAACAGCATATTCAATTTACCACATGGGGCTGATATGATAAGTACTTTTCAACATTAGTGTTGAAAAGTTGATTTTGAGATGTGTGTGATATTAATCGTTTTCTTAAAAACCAAAAACACACTTAGCTTGGTTAAAAAGTTTTTAATATCACACGGGTATTGAAACATTTTTCAACACACGTGCTACTCTGAGACGAAGTCTGAAAAGTAAAATAAACGAGTTGTTTTTTTACATACCATACTGCTGCGATCTTGGAATGAAATGTCTAATAACATTCTCTTTTAAATTTTCGTTCCCTAGTGAAAAACGAATCAATCTTCAGACGTCAAGATTTCGAGCTTAGTTCAATTTAGCGGTACGGTATGAAATAAGTGTAAAGTTCGAGTAGAACTAGAAATTAATTAAGGTTGGAGAGCTTCTGCCTGCTCAAGAACATGGAGTATACAGTTATCGATTTTAAATCAAACGATTTCACATGGATTTTCAGCTGGAATCAAATATGGATCAGAATTACTAACGATTGAAATATAGAGCAGGAAAAGTATGATGTGTACTTCTAAACAAATTGAATAAAACCTTACGAGAAATGAAGTGGCAGCAAATTGACGCAATTACTCGAAATAAGGCAGTTAAATATTGCCTAACTCTGGAAAAGTGTAGGTAGGTGACCATTGTGCTAACTAGGTGGAAGAACCCATCTTAAATCATAGAAACATCGAAAAAGTAATGTACTAAATCAAGATTGAGAAGATGAAGATGCAGCGACATTTTCTAGTGAGCTAGAAAAGGAACTACCTCTTATTGACAAAGAAGGGCCAAACATTTATTGTAATGGGAAAGTAGTGGCTTCTCTTGCAATCCGAAATGATCGGGGTTATATATTTTACAGGTGTCAAATAGATAATTTGTTGGCAATCAGAGTGTAGCGTTGTAAACGCTACCAAAAGCGGAAATATAGCTTCTTCCCTTTCACTGCTAGATCTATGTGGTTGATATTCTCTTTACCTTATGTTAAAACTTAACATACTTATGATGAACTTAAAATTAAAACTTTAACTATTTCATAACTTGGAATATTGGAAAGGACCCAATCGGTATCGAAGGATACAGCTCTGAGGTAACCGAGGTCATCCTTCTTTCTCGAATGCTATCTTGACGGATGTCTAGGTTATTTTTTGGCAATTGACGTGGTCTTTTTCTTTCAAACGATGAACGTAGAGGTAGGAAAAAGACGAGTTTTCGAAGTGGAGATATTATCTTTGTAATTGTGACCATCAGGTTTACTATTCTTATTAAATTATCAAATTGGCAAGCACTCTGCCATTAATATTTTCTGGTGTTATCGGTAATATCGTCTCGTAAATGTATTTTATGTAAATTTTGATATATATTTGTGTTTTTATATTAGACAGTTTAAATTATTTATAATTTAACGAGGGTCCGCTGGGCCTTTCGCTAGCCTAGAGGGTTTCTTTAGGTTCACTCCTGCCAGTTTGAGACCCCTTTTTATTGAAGTGATGCTGACCTACAAGGCGTGACATGCAGCGTTAAAGGAGGCAGCAAAGCTGCCAGCCAAATGGCCGTGCGTGTTAAAAAGTAGTCACCAACCACTGTTGTGACCGTGTGAGAATTGCATGCAAGTCCGTCCTATCATTGCTTATTTTACTTACCATATTTTACCATATTTATTCCAAACTACTATTGATTACCTTGCGGCTCTGGAACAGCTTTGGATTGGTGCTAGGGTTGGTGGCAGGATAATTTGTTTTTGCACTTTGTATAGACCGCGGTCGGCTAATTTACCTCTATCACTTGAAATTTTGGAAAGTAGCTTAATCGATCTGTTGCCGAATTACGACATATTTGTTTTTGGCGGTGATTTTAACGTTAACTTTCTGAACACAAGTAATAATCCAGGTTTTACTTGCTTTAGCGGCCTGTTGAATAAATATAGTCTTACTCAATGCGTTTCTGAACCTACGCGGTTGGCCAACTCCTCGCAAACTTTGATTGATTTAATAGTTGTTTCTTCGCCGGAGTCAAAGTCAAAATCAAGTATGCTTTATTGCCACAGAAAAATTCAAATAAATTTTATGGACAAAGCGAATTAAAATAAATAAACTAAGCATGGTGGAGCAAATACAAAACAAAACTTAATATATACAATAATATATACGATAAAAACAGAACAATAAGCAATTTTCAAATTGAAATTGGTCATGATTTAACAAAAAAACTATATTACAGAATATCATAAGCAGTTGAACTAGATCCACAGGAAGTACACAAAACATAGGGTAAAGAAACTCAGTGTTGTCAAAATATGAAACATACATTATAGCGAAGCGTGCTGTTGAGAAAAATAAGTAAGGTCATGTCGATGAACTTGACTCAAACAATGTGCATAGGCTGCAGAGTTGAAATACCGAGTAAAAGTAAACAAAACATGACTAAAATTGATAGCTTGGTATTTAATTTTGAGTAATTCCGGTATATCCGAAAAATCACTCATTCGTCAAAAAGATAATCCTATACCTATTATAAAAAATATATATAATATAAAAATTATTCACCGCCGCACATGATGCCGAAGAAATTAATGGAGAAGAAAAACGCAAAACTCATTTATAGAATAATAAGGTCTTTCTAGTAGGTAAGCTTTCGTTTTTTTTACGAAATTTAGCAAATGTAGGGATGGATTTAAGATGTAGCGGGAGTGTATTGTATAACTTCTTGGAATTATAAAGAATAGAAATTTTGTTAATTCAGAGGAGGGAAAAGGAAGGTAGATGTCTTAACTCGAATTTCTTGTTGGATACTCATGTTGTGGCCTTTCGGGAAATATGGTTCGATATTTGCGTATTAAACAAGTTGTTTTTAAAATAAACAAAGCAGGAAGCGTAAGAATTTTATATTTTTTAAAGTACTATTCGCAATGAGCTCTGCCATTAAGACCAAATAAATAACGAATTGCTCTCTTTTAAAGTTTGAAAATGGTACGAAATTGCTTGGTGTTACAGCAGCCCCAAAAGGGAAGGCCGTAGCGAAGATGAGATTCAAACAAAGAGAAGTAAGTGACCCTGGCAGTAGACAGATTTAGTTCCTTCGAAACCGATCGAATTGCGAAGCAGGCAGAAGAAAGTTTTCTTGTTAAAGAATCAATATGTGCGGACCACTTAAGGTTGGCACTAATATTCAAACCAAGGATTTTAGCCTATTCAACGTATTTAATATTGCTGTTGTGAAGTAGCAAAGGTTGTTGTAAGGTTGATTTATAAGATAAGGCTACCGTTTTATCAACGTTGAAACACAGCCAATTTGAGCCAGACTAAGTTTTGATTGTGACGAGATCGCTGGAGATATTAGAGTGTAGGGAGAAAGTATCAGAATCACTCCAAGTTTTGCTTGTGTAGTCAGCAAAGAGAGAAATTTTACCATTGATTTTTAGGTATGTGATGTCATTAATATATATTAGAAAAAGGATAGGCCCAACAACAGAGCCCTGTGGAACTCCATTGGTAATTAATCTGCAATCAGAATCAGAACCGTTCGCTCTAACAAACTGCTGTCTATTTTCAAGATAAGATTGAAACCAGTTCGAAGCAATACTACGGATTCCATAAAAATTTAGTTTTCTTAACAAGATGTCATGACACACAGAGTCAAACGCTTTAGAGTTATCTCAGAAGACTGTAGTAGTGGTGAGATTATTGTTAAGGGATGAGTAAACATCGTGAAGCAACGAGAACATGGCGTCATTAGTACACTTGTTTGGTAAAAATCCGAACTGTTCCGGGGACAGTATGCCATGTCTAATGAGAAATGGCATGAGGCAATTTTTTAATAACTTTCAATGATGTTAGAGAGTACAGGCAAGAGAGCAATTGGACGATAATTGCATAAGACATCCTTTTCACCTCCCTTATGAAGAGGAATAATTATCGCAGTTTTGAGGCATTCGGGAAAAACACCTTTCGGGAAGGACGCATTAATTAAGGAAGCTAGAACATCCAGAATTGGAAGTGGGAGGTTCAAGAAAATAATTGACTGATTATCAGTGCTACAAGCTGATTTACTCTTTATGCTGTTCATTACCTGAAGAAGTTCAAGGCTAGTCACAGGGCTTAGGAAAAAAACCATCAGCGACTTTTTTAGAAGGAGGAAGAAACGAAAGAGGTTCGAGAGAAGGAGAAATACCAGAGGTAATATTTTTGCTCACGTTGACAAAATATTCGTTTAAATCATTTGGCTTTGGCGTGCTCTGATTCGCGGAATTAGTTTTGCCTCTAAGATCGTTAATAATGGACCATGCCTCCTTGGATACGTTTTTAGCAGTTGATAAACGATTTTGATAATATAGTTTGATGAATTGATTTTTTGAATACGAATTTGACAGATCTGTATGACGTGCATGCACCATTTAACAAAGCCACCGGCTTCATGGCTTACAGACAATTTGAGGGTCATGATGAAACTCCGAGATAAAGCTCTATCGAAGTATAAAAAAAACAAAAGTGATGCAGCTTGGAATTATTATAAACAACTTAGAAACTTAACGAACACAGCTGTCAAAGCTGGAAAAAATGGCATACCTTCAGCATGCATTTCGGACTGACCCGCGTAGTTTCGGGAAGACCATAAAATTTTTAAATATTTCCTCACAGGGTAATGATGTTTCTTGTCATCAGGCCAAAAGCTTCTCCGCCGATTTGTTCAATGATTATTTTGTGAATAGTATTCCGATTTCTGCTGGTGGTGATAAAGAATTCATTGATGGCAATTATGTGAACAAATCTTGGTTTCGGTCCGATTCTCAACGCTTTGGATTTCAAGAGGTTTCGGAGGCAGTTGTTGAAAAAATTTTAAACACCATTAAGAGCAGAGCTACAGGAGTTGGCGGTATTATTATTAAAATACTCCTATATGCCGTTCCTTTTCTGTTGCCTTATCTTACTTTTATAATAAATAAATGCATAAAAACACATCACATCAATATCCAAAAGGATGGAAAACGGCTAATATTTAACCAATTCCCAAAATTTCCAACCCCTCTTAAATTTCTCACTTTAGGCTAATAAGTATTCTCCCTACCATGTCAAAGGTTTTAGAAAAAATAATTGCTGCTCAATTGAATGAATTCTTACTATTTAATGATATTCTACCTGTTACTCAGTCTGGTTTTCGTAAGAATCACAGTTCGAACAACAGCTCTTCTCTCAATTACTGATGATCTTTAGAGAGCTTATGACGACAACAAGAGCTCCTTCTTGATTCTCCTCGATTACAGCAAGGCGTTCGATACTCTGGATCATATCATATTGAATACCAACTTGAAATATTTTGGACTAAGAGACGGTGCTTTGACGTCTTTAGTAATTATTTTAAAGATCATCAACAAAAAACAACATTTGATGGAATTTGTTCTAATTATCTTTCAGTTAATAGGGGTGTTGCTCAGGGTAGCATTCTTGGACCGCTAATTGTTACTGTTTATACGGCTGATTTTCCTCAGCTAATTTTTTCTTTTAATTCTGATGAAACTGATCATGCAACAGAAGATATTAATGTAGATCTTCGATTGATGTCCAGGATCTCCAATGCTCATGGTCTCATTTTAAATGGATTTAAAGCACAGCTCATGGTTGTCGATAGAAAAAAGAATCTCATTAATTTGATAGTGATGCTCAATGAAGTTTTGCTGCAGCCAACGCCTGTTTGTAAGAATCTTGGTGTATTGTTAGATAACGAATTAAGATTAAGCAGTCATGTATCGTCAATTATTCAAAAATCAATTTTTAAATTAAAATTGCCTTACGTTCACAAAGACATTCTTGACCCGAATATTAAATTGAAATTGACGGACTCTTTGGTTCTTTCACATCTAAATTATTGCAACATAGTTTATTGGCCGAGTTTAACCCCAAAGGACAAAAATAGTTTACAAATGATACAAAATTCTTGTCTAAGATTTTCGTTTAACCTTCATAAATTTGATCATATTTCGCAACAGTTTTCTGCATCTAATTGGTTTAATATTCAGGAAAGATTTGAAATCCAATTGTGTAAATAGATATGTCACCGGCGCGGATGTCCACTTACGTATGACCCGTCACAAGCACTTGATTCCAATGTTCATTTTCTTATAATGCAGCCAGCCACTTCAATTCATTCCCGACCTCAATCAAGCGAATCTCCTCTCTCGAATCGTTTACTCGGTTATTAAAATTGCATATAAATAGTAAGAGAGATCGATAATTTTAGTTTTGAATTACTGCATATTATATAGATGTAATATTGGTTAATAATAATATTTATTTTTTTGATGTTAAATCATTTTTGCAACTATCCCTCTTCCGCGGGTGGTTGTATGAGCAGCTAAGCTAAATACCGCCACCCATTTCACACAATTGATTGTATGTTTTATTTTTCGTAATATAGAGGTATTTTTATTTATTTATTTATTTTATTATTAATTTTATTATCCTAATCGTATTTATTACCGTTTCTAAACCATTTCTAACCATTATTTAATTAACTAATACCGACTTTGTTTATTACCGTATATGATATTATCATGGTTAGCAAATGTCTTGCTAATATCATCATAATTATCTGATCTATTCTTTGTATCGCATATACTTACTTAAATCTTACGCACTTACTTTATTTGCTGTCAGCCTTATGTCAGTAGATCGTCTTACATAACTACCACTTTAGCTTTTAGTCCATAAGCAAGTCATCGAATTGAGCTCACTTCGATTTCTCCGCAAATCTTCATTGACTATATAGTTACATGTCATTTAATGAATTAATATATATTTTAACTGTTTATTTGTCCACTTGTATTATCGCTGCCATGGAATTAATTTACAATTGTTTTTTATTTAGCTGATCGATCTTTATTTATGATGTTTTATCTAGTTATTTAGTCAGAACTTTAAAAATTTAGATTTTGGCATGGAATGTTTAAAAAAGAACTAGATAGTATTAATAAATTGAGTGATACGTATTTTAAAGAACCTTATTATTATTGTAAGTGCGATACCATAATCTCAATTAGGTTTGAGCCCTAATTACTATTCCAACGTACACGTTATATCTGAGAATATATTTAATATTTATAAAAATAGCTTAAATAAGATCTTTAATGTTTATTTTTGTATGCTACACTCAAGATCAAGTTGAGTTCATGCAATATGTTTTCAGGTTTCTCAATATTCTTCCGAGAACTTTATCGTGAATTCGACCTTTATTACTGTAGGTAGATAATCACCAAGCTCACGAATATGTGCTTTGCGAAACTCAGGGGGTAGGGAATAAGATTGCAGGTTCTGACCCCACGAACATGCGCTTGTATAGGTGAGAACCAAAGTATGCCGAACTGATGGTTCACTAGCGTATTTATATTATAAACTCGTTGCACGTTTAATATTTTTAACTGCTTGCGTTGTTTATAATTTGTTTTTAATGCTTACATAATATTTTAAGTTCAAATTCAAACTTAGGACAGGGTGATATTTACTTAGTTTTATGCATTTTAGTAGTTAAAACAATATCTTAATTTTTCTGTTGAGCCATTTTATAAATACCATTAATTTCTCGATCTATACGGCAATACGTTTACTTTCGAGCATATGAAGAGCGTTTGAGCTTTATTCCAGGAATGAAATGAAAACTTTATTTTTCCAAAAAAATGTATTGCTCTGCTCTGTTCAATATGGTTTTACTAAAGCAAGGAGCATGGAAAATGCATTAAGTGCCATTCAAATGAGAACGGAAGCGATAGATAAAAAGTTGTCTGTTATTGGTCTTTTTATTGACTTTGCTGAGCACCTGAGGTCATCAACGATGAGATTTTGCTTGCAAAACTGTGCAAATATTTGAGCCTCTAAAATCCAGTCCTTTAAATTAGGGCAACAGATGACAATATTAGCATAAATGATAAGAAAAGGGAATGAAAGAAAAGTGATTTTCCTTCTTTTCATGTGAGAGTGCCCCAGGGGTCTATATTTGACGGGCTTCTTTATTTTTAATTTTCACAAACGATCTCTTAAAATGTATAGAAGTGTGTAAGTTGTGTCTTATACGATGATACCAGTATTTTAGTATTTACAACACATTTTTATCTACAATCCAAAACAAAATCTCTACACTCGGCACGTGTTACGCTAACCATGTTAGAATTAACAGGAGATGAGTTTTAATCATCGCCTGATGATGCTAACAAGGTTAGCCAAACTTGCGTCAAGCGCAAAAATTCTGTTTTGGTATTGCGGATAAAATTGTGTTGCAGTGCATTTTGCGAAAGATTCCAAACCCTAACTTTCTTCTTATAATAATTGATAAGAATATAGACTGGCCTGAAAAAATTACTGCGTGATGTAATATTGGTTTGTGGATTACATTGATAGTGACATGTTAAGGAAGTATGCAATAAGATAATAAACAATTGTTATTCGTTAGTTAACCCTTTGTTCCTGAAATTGAATTATATTTAAAATTGATTTTTTTTTCCAACGAATACTAGAGTTGGGACTCAAAAAAAGGCATATTTTCCAATTTTTGTTAATTATGAAATTTGGCCATAAAGTTACAATGGCCAGTAGATTTTATAATATAAATAGTCAAGCGGATCATCAGTCTGAGAGTCTTTTGTCTGTCACCTATTCTGCTCTCATCTGCTGCTGTCCACAGGGACGTAGAGGATAGTTATACCAATTTCCAAACCCAACTCAATAAGTGCAGCAGACAGAACCGTATTTCTTGGGGAATACCTACGTAAAAATGACTAAAGTCAAATCTACTGTAAATAAGTCAGTCAAAATTCTAATTCAAATGAGTTTTTAAAGCTGAATACATATAGTGTCTTAAGTTGCTGAGTGAAATTAAGATAAACTAAGATCCCTAAATATTTATCTTTTAAAATTGCCAAGTCTCACCATAAATTAAAATACAACACGGCTCTATTATGTAATAGGGACTAAGACTTATAAGTAATTCAAACCATACTTCAACCGAAATAGTAATCGGTAGAGTGTAAACTTATTAGGTGTTGTTATTGTTTTACCGAACTGCATTCTTGATTATCTCTTCTCACCTAACGTAGATCGATCCAGGGTTTGAGCTATATAACCTGCACGCCATCCAAGGCATGGCGTCACGAATGACAATACCGTATTTCATAAGGTACTGTACGCTTGAAATAGTTTGCGACTTTGGGTTGAGCTCTAGCACGTGCTGGCCGCCCAGTACCAATTAAGCCTGTCGCTACAGATAATCTAAATAGATATAGTATACTTGGACGCATGTATCGATGCTTGAATAGAATAAGTGAAGTCGCAATGGACACGTCTAAAAATTACTACATTATCCGTTGCCACCATTTCTTAGATTTGCGGTCAACTTCATAATGTACGTTTTGTCAACATAGCACATATGGGTGTTGTAATCTTTTACATTGTTTGAACAGGACATGTCTTCTGAACTACCATTTGTGCTACCATATTCTTCTTTTCTTGGTGCGAAACGTGTTTCTAGAGGGTTCTGATAGTTATCTAGAAAATGTACGATTTTTCGTACATTCCACCTTAGAAATACCACACTGATCTTGGCACCAGCCCAAATATCCTGTTTGTTCAAGGTCTTTCCCTGATTTTATGTCAGAAGAAAGACCATTTCTGTTAGACCTACCTTACCTTATTGCAGTTGCACAGATTAAAAAAAAAAATAAGTAAATATTATGCCTCTTCCCAACCAAATCTCTGGGTAAATCGTCCACTACACAAGCTCCTAGTTTCTTTTCAATACTATTATTTACTTTTCGGATATAAATTTGGAAGTGACAAACAAATCCTAATTCATCGGCGTGAATCAAGACCGTATCCAAACTTAATCGGCTTTAGTTGGCATAAGATGTTTCAAAGTTTTTCGTCCCTTACTTTGATTCTTTCCAGAATTGTAAAATTCTTTGAAGGTTTCTGTTAGTGAGTCCAATAATAATCTAATTTTATATGACCTGTCATAATTATCGGATCCTCTTTGCGGCATAATCGAATCGTCAGTAAGTGAATATTACCCAGAAGCCACGCAAACCTTTTCTTTGCCATAGCTGAGCTTATAAAATGGTCTCTTAATTCTGGCCTTGATGAGCAGTAATGGCAGTAGCTTGGAAGCATCTTCACACCCTCTGGAATATTTATTCCAAGAAAGGTTTTATATTCCTCTTATATTTGCCAGAGTACAAAAATTTAGATTCCCACCATGTCCTTGCAGTACGTAAAGGTTTCACTGGAAGGTAATGGTTGCAATCAAAGTTAATGTCATCATCATTCTCGAAACGCAAATCATCGACAGAGATAATGGAAACGTCATCTAGATCTAATAATTATTGCTATTAGCAGTAATATTTTCCGGATCTTCCTGGTCATGATCATTAACAGAATCATTTTCAGCAGGAGCAAGGTTGGAGCAAGGGAGCGAAATCCAAGATTGGGGAGTTATCTTTCAGAGCGATATGAGGTTCAATTTGCATTATATAAAGATGGTCAATAAGGTATTTAAATCTCTAGGTTTTATCATTAGAAATAGCAAGTTCTTTGAGCTGGGAACAATTGTTTGGCTTTATCATGCTTGATAGTGAGAATCTGGAGTATGCAGCACAAATCTGGATGTCTTCAGACCACACACATGTAGACCGCATTGAGAGAGTTCAAAAGAGCTTCTTAAGATACCTTTATGTCGTGGAAAATGCTGCATATCCATATATGGTCTCATATAAGGGCATGCTAGATAGCTTTGAGTTCAGGAGCTTGTTGGATAGAAGAAATAAACAAGCCATGTTATTTGTATACTATCTTCTTAATTATATTAAATAAAAGGACTGTGACTGTGTCAAGAGAAAAACCTGGAAAATATTTTCATGTTTCTAAAATGACTACTAGGGGGCGTAACTGCAATCTTGAATCTAAAAAAGTGATGTTTCTGTGATTTCCGCTACATTAACCTAATAAATTTTTTTTACATATTTGAGGTTGAGAATAATGTAAATCTTTTTTGTTTTATGCTTTTTGGCTATATCTTTAAAAATAAAGTGGTGGGTGGTATTCAAAGTTTTTTTTTTAATTAACACCCTGTGTCGGTGAAACGGCTAAGCCGATTTTAATAAACTTGGGTTAGTTCAAAGAAGCTTAATTAATCTTGAGCTACAAATGTTAGTTTCACATGTCGCCGCTACAGGGTTATTTTCGACATTCCGACAGAAATGGTTAATTTTCTCAAAAAAATTAATAGCATTTATATGATTTTTTCCCATGAAAAAGTAGCTAAATAATGGCTTAACAAGCTCGCGAACACCGCATCTCGATATCTTGTTCCTAACCCAAAATATAGGCAAAAAAATTATTACTTACAAAAATCCCTTAATTTTTTTTTTACTATATATATCTTTTATAAAAGTTGTGGCCCTGAAAAGGAACATTCATTCGCTATAACGACCTGGTCATCGGTAAACTGTAGATTGTAAATACGTCCGTCGTCTAGCTGAAAACCCATACGATGAGTTTTCCTCTTATATTTCTTCAATG
>MU184324.1:94937-131694 GCA_016904865.1 Pissodes strobi | reverse complement strand
TTTAATTTTTGGTCTTGAGTTTTTATAGAGTTCTTGGACATCATGAATCTTAGTGTAACTAATATTTAATTTTTATAGACTTTCCCATAATTTGCGAATTGGTACTGTGTCGTAAGCTTTTTCGAGGTCCACGAATGTGATATGAGTTTCAATGTTTTTGCAGCTCCTTCCTATATTATTTGTTTTAAACAGAATCCATTGTCGGTGCATTATCTTCATGTTCTAAAACCGCTTTGCTCTTCTACTTCACTCTGCCCAAAGTCTTCCTTTATTAGGTCCCGCAAGATCCTGCCATAAAGTCTGCTCATGGTGCTAGTGACTGAAATTCCTCTATATTTGTTGTAGTTTCTCTTATATCCTTTTCTGTGGATTAATAAGATATATGCCTCTTGCCATGGTTCTGGTACTGCATTCCCATTAAGGCATTTATTGATAATAAATATCAGACTATTGTGTAGTTTATCTCTTCCATATTTTAACATTTCCGCACATATATCCCCCGGCCCTCTAGCTTTACCATTTTTAAGACTCATAACAGCTCTCTTTACTGTTTCCACCTGTATTCTTACTTCCTCACCGTGTACATACATGTATGGGTCCTGTTCGATCATCACTGCGATATTCCTGTCGTGTTTCTCTTAATAAGTTTTCATAATGATCTTTTCACACTTTTGGCTTTATTGTTTGCTGAAATACGTTGTCGTTTCCTGTATTTTTAAGGGCTCATATGAAATTCCAGACTTCTATGCACTCCGTCCCTCCAATGTACGTGTTAATGTACCTGCGTTTATTCAAAGACACATATTATTTTATTTCCTACGACCACTTATAAAAATGAGAAAAAAAGCACTCGGCTAAAAATGCCTTATATCATAATAGTTATTTATGCAACAAGTATGTAAAGGGATCCTATGGCAATATTCCCATTCATAAAAAAAGGATTCTTTACTCATGAGTACCATGCAAATTTTTGCTACTGCCGAAAAATATAGGAAAAAATAAAAATATTATTAAATTACTTTACGCATTAGTGCCTAAAATATTTTATCTTACGCACTAGTGCGTAAAATATATTATTTTACGCACTGCTGTAAATGTCACAAAATATGTCAAATTTACTTTACGCACTAGTGCATAAAGTAACTTATTTTACGCACTGCACATTAAAAAGGCCTATTTTACGAATCTTAGAGAGTGTGTAAAGTGAATACTTTACGCACGGTAGTAGAAAAATGTGTGTGTTTTTATCACACACGTGATGGAAATAATTTAAAACGCGGCTCTTTTGAACAGATGGCAGATGGTGCCAATTTGGCACCTTTGACTTTGATTTAACAGTTGCCGATAAAAACCAGTACTTTGAAAACTGGTTAAGTATTAAACTATTAATTTAATGCGTGTTATACCGTCCATGATTTTTTTTTAAAGTAGACCTAATTAATAGCGACTCTTGGCAGTTTCTACAATTACGATGTCATTGCTGTTGAATTAGAGAAATACTGATTTATTCAAATCAGAGTAGCAAATGAGGGAAGGAATATGGAGATAATTAGGTTTTTCTAAACTTCCGAAAGTTTTTGCCTACATCTTGGGGGATGAAAACACGACAAAAGTAAAAACGGAATTTTCATGATAACTTCGCTATAGAATAATATAGATAATGTAATTTCTGCAGTGCTTTAGGTACGAAGGAAGAAAATAAACACATGAGATATAATACAAACACAAGAAGATGTTACCCGATTAAATAAAACGTATTTCAAATATTTATCTTTGACTCTGGTAAAGGTCCATTTTCAATCAGATTCTTTGTATGGACTTAACATGACCGACCAATCACAAATCTAATATTTTAAAACGTGACAGCGTCTGTCAATATCAAACCCAATCAAATGAAAGTAATTTAGGGTGTTGGGCTTGCCGTTTGAGTTAATCTTCTTTTATTATTTATGTATTTTTTTTTAATAGGAAATATCATGGTCGTTTTTTCAAGGCTCTTAAAGGCTGGAAATGTATCAACAAGGAAATAGTATGTAGGTTTCATTCAGTTGATGATAAAATGCTGATAAATTACCAAATTGATTACAATTTTTTCATATTCATCACAGAACCCATTAGTGGGATTATTATCGAGTTCATATGAGTGTGCTATTTCAATTCCTTCATAAACATGAGGGAACTTGAATCCAAAAGCTCAACAGAAATTATTTTTGCAAGCTCGGCTGCTTTACTCTAAAATTAGATTTTGGGTAAATGAACTGACTGAAAGCAGAAAGAGTTTCTGAAAAGGTAATTGTTTATTTATCCGTGTTTCTGAATGCAAATGAGTTTAAAACTTGACTAGTTAGTGCTCCAAGTTACTTTTTTCCCAATTTTTGTAACTTGCCTTATTCGGTTTCAAAGCTATAAGTTCCAAAGACATAATTGAGAATATATTACTGATATTTCAAGAAATAAATAAGAAGAGCTTGAGAAAAGTTTATGGCTGGATAATTAGGGGCTTCATTCTCATACACTCAGTTATAATATAAGATTAATCAGTTCGATGCAAGTGAAGCAAGAAGAAAGAAATGATAATTTTAAATAGATACCCTAACAAGGAAAGATCAAAGAGATTGATTCGCCCAAGTAATGATGTAGAAAATAAGTTCGTATAATCACATAAATCGTAAAATCATATATTTTTGAGAAAATTAGTCGTTACCGCTCGTTGGCCTAAGTCGAAATGCTAAGATATCAGTTTTTTAATAACCTTGAAATTTTATTTTTCCCTGCTTATACATTCATTCTGTTCTTACTAAGGCAATGACACACATCGAATGACTAAACATTCCATAGTAGCAGATGGGGGAAGGAATATTGAAATAATTACGTGTTTCTAAACTTCGGAAAATTATTTGATCTTATCTCGGAAGGTGAAAATATGGCAAAAGTCAAAAGTAAATTTTCCTGGTAACTTCGATAGAGAATAATATGGAGAATTTCTGCAGAGACTTATGTATGAGGGCAGGCCTGATAATAAAAATAGAAGAAGATGCTATATATTGCGCATCTATTGACTTCAGGTTGAGTATATAACGTTGTAAGTATTACCAGAATATTTGGGAATGCATATTTTGTAAGCCCCTGGGGTTTACGTTTTATATGTCATTAATTTAATCAGCACTTTGCCCTACGGCATTATTAATTTTAAGAGCTTCACTTTCAAGGTGCCCGATCAGAGACGTGCGTTCCCGATTAAGGTTGAGCCCACTGATAGGTCATTTCCACGATAAACTTATAACGGTATGCTGGTTAGGTGAACGCAAATTCGAACGCGCCGCGCAATACGTCACGTGCGAAGTAAAACAAGCGAGGAGTTTCGGCTTGCAGCGTTAAATTAGTTGGTTTTTAGTTAAAAGTTCGCGGTGTTTTATTCCTCATATCGGATATTAAAGTGCTGTGTTTCCGTGAATGTTTACTAAATGCTTGGTTGTGCAGTTGCTTCATGTACAAATTATAATCAGAAGACAAAATGTTCAAACATTCACACTTTAGGTTCCCTTCAAATTCAGATATTGCAAAGCAATGGATTATTGCTTGCAAACCGGATGATAAAATTAATTTGAAAAATGGTATGTATGTATCTAAAAGGCGACAAAAAAGCGTGGTGAAAGAAATGATTGAAGCTGCCGATATATTTTAACTGCTCGACTTAATCAAGATGTGTAGAAAACTTTTTCGCATATATTAGAGCAATGGGGGGTTCCAACGATCATCCATCACCCAATCACCCTTAGATTTTAAGTATCGATTGAGGTGGTATATTTTGGGCAAAAATTCTTCTGCAATATTCACTGAAAACAGAAATACTTTGGAAAGCAGCGATTCTTGCTTAGGAAATGCTACTACTGAAGATATGAATTCTATTGACGAAACTGAAAATTAAAGCATATGTTTAATAAAAAAATATATTTTCTAATCTAACTAACCCAAATGAAGTCAACACAAGTTATAATTCTGACTGTGTAAATATCATAATCCAACATTCATTTGTACTACCTCCATATCTAAAGGAGGAAGCACTAGATAGAGATATTTTGGATGTCGCGGAAGATTTTGAAGTGAAAGAGAAAATCAGCAAAGAATCTTTGAAGTACATGGCAGGTTTTGTTGCTTTCAAATTCAAAAATAAATACAAACTTAGGTATCCCGACTAACAAGCCCGACACCGCAAAAGCACCCGAGTGATTACAGTTTATTTCGCGAGGCATGTTGCTGCACCCAGACGATTCACGCTTTGAAGCTTCTCAAAAATGGAAAAAGAATTTTTTGCTATGCATTGAAGGACATTAGCGAAGGTAAAACATATTTACCGGATCCCGGCAGAAAACACGTTGGCCAAGTTAGATAAGGACAAAATTATCTGTAGATCAACATCTACTACCCGGTCTAGATGACGTAGCTTGATTTGAAATTCCTTAACCTCAAAATCTCAAGGAGATAATCGTAGTCCGAGAGGCTCAAAATCTCGACACACCAGTGAAGATCGAATCTCTCAAGATTCGGCGAGTCACGTGAGATGCGGCTTCCATTGAACCCCCTATAAACGAATATAACATGGTTTCGTCTCCAGTGTTACAAATTTATAATGAGGAGTATTTACCTGAGGACCTTATAAAGATTCTGGGCAAGGGTCCAGAGCAAAATTCCAATAAAAAGCGGTCATACACCCAGCGTTAACTTCTACTGCAACGTGCAGATATCGGTTCTTAAGGAAACTGCAAGCCAGCGGCAAAGAGATGCTGGCAGTCCGAAGGACGTCAATTTGTTGAGCAATTCGTCATGCCAAACTCTGACAAATGTCGAAATATCCAACGCAGTCGCTCGAGATTCTCCGTAGTTCTCAATTGCCCTACTCCATATATGAGTGATGGCAGCATTTTACTAATCCCACGGTGGTGAATCTTAACTTCTGTCATGGTAGTGTTGGTGGAGAGAGCCTTGCCATGGGGTACGTTTACGATAGAGTGCAATAAAAACATTTTGGCCAGCATGTTTGCTTTTTCCTTAGCTGTAGTCGCCGTGACGACGCGTCCGTCTGTCAAAGGTGGAAGAGACGTTTTTGTAAAGTTATTACTTGCTGTCTCATATTTCTTTATTGATACTTAAGCCATACAATATATGGATGTACAAGTCAAAGTCCTATATACTAAGTACATTGCATAACATTAAATTGTAAAAAAAAACACCACTAGATTTACACCTAGACAAACTAAAATGAATGGGACAAGTAGTCTCTTACAGAGTAAAATGCCCCATCCAACAGAATAGTCTTGACCACATTTTTAAGTTTATTCACAGGAAGACTTCTGACCGACTGGGGAAGTTTATTAAAAAGCTTTTTCCCGACATAAGCGGGAGACCTTTCAAACCTTGCCAATCTATGAGAATCCAAGGCTAAAAGGTCCCCGTATCTTGTGAAATATGAGTGAAAATCACTACCCGAGGGATAGTCATCAAGTTTCAGCCTAGTAAACAATAAGGACCTTAAAATATAAATGCAAGGAAATGTCAATATCCTATGCCTTACAAATATAGGCTTACAACTGGGCAATGAAGATTCTACTGCTTTCAGCACAATCTCCCCAAAAAATTACACCATAGTTTAAGTGACAATATATCAACGAATAGTAAATATTCAGTTCTTCCTCTATGTTAAGGGTATCCTTCAATCTACAAATTGCAAAGAAACCTGAGTTAATTTTAGATGCCACATGTTCAACATGTGCACCCCATGATAGAGTATCATCCAGATGGAGCCCTAAAAATTTTGTACACTCGGTATGCTTCACAGAGTCAATTTCAACAATTGGCACATTTCTACGAGATCTAAAGTGAATAAAAACAGTTTTATTATGATTTAGTATTAAGCCATTACTGGCACACCACCTGTCAAACTGATCCATAATACTTTCGACCTTCAGTCGGAGCTCCTCAGCAGTCTGCGCTGAGACCAATACCGTGGTGTCATCCGCAAACATAGTGACAC
Organism: Pissodes strobi; assembly: GCA_016904865.1. Lineage (NCBI taxonomy): Eukaryota > Metazoa > Arthropoda > Insecta > Coleoptera > Curculionidae > Pissodes > Pissodes strobi. The sequence continues at coordinate 125,663 of MU184324.1, read as the reverse complement.
AGCCTCCGGTGACGTATTCAGTTATTTCGTTAACAAACAACAAGAACAGTAATGGCCCCAGCACAGACCCCTGAGGCACACCGACATCCACCTCATACATATCTGAAAAAACACAACCAATTTTAACGCAAAACCTTCTATCCGTAAGGTAGGATGCCAGCAGGTCCAGGATTCCTCCTCGCAGGCCATTTGCATAAAGCTTAACCAGAAGAAAGTTGATGTCCAAAGTATCAAAGGCTCGCGAAAGATCGAAGAAGACCCCGGCCACAAACAATCCCTCATCCAGTTTTTTGTAAACTGCCCCGAGAAAACTGGCAGCCGCGGTCTCCGTCGATCTGCCCGCGATAAACCCGTGCTGAGCCCTGTTGAGTATGCCATAGCCACGGACAAAATCGATCACTCTGTTATATATCAGTCTCTCCAAGATCTTTGACACAACATTCAGTACAGTTACCGGCCTATAATTCTCAGGACTTGTGGGATCTTGTTTTTTATAAATAGGTGAAACCACCCCAATTTTTAATTTACTAGGAAATTTTCCATTTTTGTACATTAAATTAGCTATGTAAGCTAGTGGATCAGATATTTCATTTTGTATCGCTTTAAGCACCTTAACTGATATATTGTCTAGTCCGGAACTGTTCTTAACTCTGGCGCGCCTAATAACATCTAGTACCTCAAGACTATCTACATCTCTCCAAACAAAAGTGTTAGGTACACTTCTGGATGGTAACGTACACACCTGAGACTGATCAGTTCCAAATTTAATCCTCAAACTATTCCGAGCGACAGTGGAAAAGTAGGTGCCAAAAACGCTGGCCACCCGTACACTGTCATTAGTCAATTCACCGTCAACACTCAAATATATAATGCTGGACTTACCAGACCTACCCAATGACCGATTAAAAAGTTTCCAAATTGATCTTGGTTTATTTTGGCTATTATCAATTATATTCCTATAATATGCTATCTTACACCGCTTAACCAACCTATTGTGATCCTTTTTCTTAACCCTATAAAGTTCACTAATATTGCTATTATTGACCTGTTTCGATAACCAAAAAATATTTTTGAGCTCCCTGCTGCTTTCGACAACATCTGGAGTAATCCATTTGCTATTGTGCCCGTTCCTACTTGATTTTTTTTCCCGATATGGGCAGTTTGCTTCGATTGCCCAATTTAAAATATCTGCGAACTCACAATATGCCCTGTCAACATCCGACCCATACACATCACAAAAATCAACACCAAGCATAAACGACCTCAACATACACAAATTAAAAGCAGAGTAACTCCTGTACCCTATGGTAGATGTCTCCGAATTATTCGTGACCCCCCCAGGCATACGGCATACATGAAACAGCGCCAGGTGGTCGCCAAGGTTACCTTGTAGTACGCTCGTAGACGAACTCAAAGCATACCGATTATTCATAACAATGTAATCTATCTTTGTTTCAGAAACAGTGCTGTTTTTGTTAACATGAATTCTAGTTGGATCCCTCGAGGTAACCCCTAAGTTAAAGCTATCTAATAAGTCACAGAGCAGTGTTCTGTCCATGGAATGTCTCAGAAAGTTTATATTAAAGTCACCACACATGTATATGATATTGTTATTTTTACAGAATTTAGGTAACATAGCTTGACATTTGATAAGAAATATGTTAAGGTCTCCATTTGGAGGTCGATATATACAAAATACATAGATGTGTTTGTTCTCGAGCCTGATCAGACAAGCACACACTTCTATATGACGTTCCACCGAGAAACAACTACAGTCTAATTCCTTCCAACACAACCCAGGTTTAAGGTATATTGCTGATCCTCCGTGCACGGAGTATTGACGAGAAAAACTGCATGCAATTCTGTACTCACCAAAATTTGTTAAGCTTATTGTTCATTTGTTGCACCAATGCTCGGTAATACATACAACATTTGGATTTACATCTTTTAAGAACACTTCTAGGTTATTCAGCTTGTTGGAAATACCCTGAACATTCACAACCACTACATCGAAACCGATTTCCCCGGCCTCACCAGAATCCGGACCAGATAAAGAAAAACTAGGTGAGTCCCTAATTATCCGATTCTTGACAATGTTCTCCTCTTTTGAAAAAACTTTGAAACAAGTGGCCGGCCACTTAGTGGGTCAAGCGCTCCGACCTCGTTCACCGAATTGATACATATCTTAAACGAACTGTAATGGCTCGGGAACCTAGGCACCAAAGCAGTGCATTCTGCTTCCGTAAAGAATCCTCGCACATACGTTTGTAAATCTTCACTTCGCGTTTCGGGTTTCAGTCGTGATACGAATATCGAGACCTTTTTTGGGGCCACATCAATACATATTCCCGACACCGTGCCCGTACCAATAACCCCGCCGCTTTGCCTACGTTTGCTGGCAGAATTAATACGATTTTTAGGTGGTACGACCGACCAGCCTTTATCGACATTGGCCGAGTCGTCACTGTTTTTGTCAAGATCATCCTGGTTCTTACACAAATTCGGTTTCGAGATTGATTGTTGTTGTTGTTTACTATTGTTTGCTGCTTTCAAAATTAGGTTAGGTTCCTGCGTCGGCGGATTGAGCACTTGCGAGCTGTTATCATCCACCTGTTTAGGCGCTGTTGCCGAAACCGTTCCGGTTTTACCATTGTTAGTAACCTGGTTTGGTAATCGGTTATTTTTTGTAGTCTTTAAGGCATGCAATTGCTCTTGAATAGATATAATTATTGTTTCTTTGTCTGCAATTATTGTGCACTTGTCCTTTATTATTTGCTCACGTTCCCTCAGGAGGAGTTTCAGTAGAGAAATTTCTCTGCGCAATCTCCCCTCTACGGTGTCACTAATGGGTTCGCCCGAGTCCAAGGCATCGGCAAAATTTTCTTCACAACATTTCACCGTATCACCTCCGATCGGCACTTTATTTTTGTCACAGCAGAATCTATGAACCCACAACTCACAAATTTCACATTGTATTATATTAGTTTTGGCATTTTTGTTACAAAATTTACAAGTATTTGGAGTCATCTTTTCCACCACACGTGGAGTTTACAGCGTTGCCATGTTATAAGTTCTACCGACCAGAAATTTCTGGATTCACTGGGGCATTGCAAAAGTTTATTCCTGTTACTTTGATTGTGTTTGCCCTTAGTTTGGTCAATCACACGTTTGTATTCGTTTCCCCCTTTGGTAAAATAACTGCCACTTTCAGTGGTCTGATTTTGCTGCCAGAACTTGTAGCCTTGTTGTTTCCTATGGTTCTTTCGCATCTTCTGTAGAACCAGGGCTTTCCTTTTGATGGTATCTTGAACTTCCATTTTAGAGGCGATTGCTTGCATAATCTCTTCGAAACAGATTAACGAGTCATCAGGAAAATGCAGTAGAACTCCAGGAACATTAGGTCCTCCCAGTTTGCACAATTGTGATGCCAGATTTCTCGAGGCAATTATGCATCCTTCTTTAGGAGTGGCAGGTAAATTAATACAAAAAAGAGAGGAAGGCCTACTACTAGTATTTTTGAACCAGAATATCAAGAAAAGAAGATGATAAATGCTACCAAACCAATTTAATGTGCGAACAGATGATGGCGGTCATTTGCCATGTGAGGAAGAAAAACGTCAAAGATGTAAAAAAACGCAACTGTGGACTAAAAACACCAATGTTTGTGTAAAATGTAAACTTTATTTATGTTTTAATGAACCAAGAAACTGTTTTGCTCAGTTCCCTCTATAATTTTCAGTAGACCAATGTTCCATATTTGTATTTTTTATATAATATATCTTTTGATTTTTTTTATGTTGTTATATGTTATTTAATCACATATAACTGTAACAACACTGAAAAGAAAGACCTCAAAGTTAATTTGAACTTGAACCTTAAGAGGTTAACAGGTCTTGACAATAAAAGTAACTTTAACGCGATATGCAAACTCGAGTCAGTTGATAACAAAATGCGGATAAATTACCAAATTGCCTGCAATTACTTGACATTCATCAGCACCCATTAAAGTTTTTCCGTTACTAGCGGGATAATTATCAAGTTCAATAAATTCATACCAGTGGGCTATTTGAATTCCGCTTAACCAATAGAAAACTTTAATCCAAAAGCACAACAGAAATTATCTCTGCAAGTTCGGACGCTTTACATTAAAATTAGATTTTGCATAAGTGAGCTAGCTGGAAGCTGGAAGAAAATTTACAAAGAGGTAATTTTTTATTTACCTGTGTGTCTGGCATTTTACGAGATTGTAATATTAGAAAATGAGTTTAAAACTTGACCTTTGCTTAAACTTACTTTAATTTGTTGCCAAATTGTTATAACTTATATCTTATTCAGTTTCAATGCTATAAAATCGAAATACTTCATAGAGCGAATACATTACCGATATTTAAAGAACGAAATAAGATGAGCTTGGGAAATGTTTATGGCTAAGAAATTACTGGTTTCATTCTCATATATTCAGTTATAAAAGATGACTAATGAAATCAGTGCAAGTGAACGAAGAAGGAAGAAATGACAATTTTAAGGTAAATGCCCTGACAAAGGCAGATCAAAAAGACATATTCACCCAAGTAAATGATATGGAAAACGCAGAGTTTGTATAATCGCATAAATCACTAAATCGTACACTTCTTGAGCAAACAAGTTATTACCGCTCGTTGGCCTATTTCGATGCTTAGATATCAGTTTTTTAATAAATTTGGAATATAATTTTCCCTGCTGACACATTAGTTTTGTTATTTCGAAGACAGTGATAGGCATTAAAATGAACAAAGATTCCATACCTGCAAATGAAAGAAGGAATATTGAGTTAATTACGTTTTCGTAAACTTTGGGAAATATTTTGCCTCCATCGTCTCGCTACTCATATATTAGCGCCAGCGACATGTTCCAAATAATTATGTCCGACTCTGTTTGAGGTTCATTTTCAATTAGCTTTTTCCGTATGCTCTCAACATGGCCCTCCAATCACAAATACAATATTTGAATATGTGATGGCATCTGACAATTTCAAACCCAATCAAATGCAACTACTTTGGGTTATTATGGCTGCCGCTCGAATTAGTCTCTAATATGTAATGTTGTTCACGGAGATTTAGACAATAAAATATTTTTTACACACAATGGCAAAAATATATGAATGTATGCTGTTAATCAAAAATTGTGGAGATGTAGTGATTGTATTCATGTATATGTAATTGGCTTTAAACATTGAGCATGCCTGCCTTACTTTTTTAATGAGAAACTTAGTGTTTAATTAACATATTACATATTTAAATTTAGGGTAGAATATACAGACTGTCTTGGACGTTCAAGAAAATGCCTCCGAAGAGATTTGGAATATGTCATGTCAAAAGATGCTTATTTAAGATTTTTGACGGAAAAGCGACAGCAAGATGTGCCTGATGCCTCCAAAGAATCTTTTCAAGAATTAAAAACGGAAGCCGGTGATGAACCTAACGAGAAAACAGAAGTTGGTCAAACGTCGGTAGATGATGAAAGCGATATGATTTCCGGAGATATGAGACGGGAAACGTTAAGAAAACAATGGGAAAGAGAAGAAGAAGAATTAATAAACAAAACCGATATTCATTATCAAAATGTATTGTTTAATGGCAAGTAGTATTTCTTATATTTCCTTCGTTAACCATTATTCTTATAGCTTATTAAGAGTCATGATTATTTGAATTGTGTGAAAGTAGACCCACGTTTTGCCTTGCATTCCATTACATAATGGAGATGTTTGGTTGTCTGGAACTATGCCATCAATAAATTGTTGATAGATTCTATTATTCCTTCTTATTAAGTTTATTAAAAGGTAAAGTTCTTGTTTATAGCAACTTTTTAAGTGGGTCACAATCAACCACAAATGTGGGTGATTCTGAAGCATATTTAAATAATTTATGTAATTTGTAATAGGGTTGGTTCTGCGGTGTTACTAGAAAAACAATTGAACATCAGAAAAGCTTCTGAATTTTTTTCTAGCTCACAAAATAAATAATTTAGGAGAGGGGTTCAGTAATAATCAGTTACCCGACATTCTTGCAATTGACGTGGTAACTATTACAGCTAGACCCAACAAACCTTATATTACTGAACTCGCCTTAAAGAGCTCTATTGATATACAGAAGAATATACAGGGTGACCCATTAAAAAAAACATTAATTTAATCTGTACAGTAGAATTTCGATGTTCAAATGTTTTTCTAGTAACACCGCAAAAAAGTGTATGAAAATCCCTACAGCTTTTGTATTTAACATTTTTTTATACGAGGGCAAATAAAAAAGTTAAAGGGGTGTTACATTTATAACCGGACACCCTGTACATGTCAGAAAATTACTACTTACTTGATTGTTAATTATAGCTAAACTACATCTATTATTTTGCTATTCAATTTTTAGATTAATTTTCGTTCACCAATTTGTCAAAATGTTAAATATTAACTGAATTTGAACATAAGATACATACGAGAATGGTGTTGTCATATATTAATCATAACACATAATATATTACTTCTCCAATTCATCCTGGGTAAAATATAGTCATTAATATGTAGAAATTTTTGTAAAATCTGATCGTCTGTTTTGAAATTATACTTTTATTTCAGTGTCCTCCGGTAACGGGGAGGGGGTGACACATGTGCCTCTACTAATTAAGGGTAAATATTCAAAATTATGTGTGGGTTATAGGTTGATTCCGACTTTATTTCGAAAATATGTTTGTCGCTAACATTGATCTCGCTTGATATTGTTACATCAATGATCTAACGATTCTTCTATTTGAGACAATGCATATCTTGTATGCACGTAGTGGATTCTAATTTCAATGCATTTTGTACCGAGTCCCTGGTGAACTTTATTGATCAAATTCCTTGTCTTCCTTGATTTATTTTAGCTTTTGTTTCACTTTCTTTTCATTATTTGGTAATGCAAACGTTTCTGTATTTAATTGGTTTGAGTTTTTTAAATTTCTGGAAAAAACGGTGTTAATTATGGTTTTGTAAAGAGCAAATGAAAATTAAAACAAGCTGCTGAATGCCATTACTGCACAACTGACCTCCTTTTGGAGTTTTTACTGCATGGTGGAAGTTAATTGTGGCCATATACCATCGCCCACTGCTAATTATTTCGGTTCTTAATTAATTTCCTATAATATCGTATTTAATTGCATTAATTTCTTTGTGTGGATGTGACATTTCGGGATACCTGATTATCACCTACACTTGAGATTGTGACCTTGCGCGTATTGTAGAAGGGAGTTGAGTTGTTTGTAGAATATAGAAAATTTAATTAGTAGCCCTGTCGAATGTGTTGTGTCGGTTGTGAGTTGCGCGAACATGTAGCACTTTGGTTGTAAGCAGTGTACGACCGGTTCGGAGACCGGTGGAAAATATCTTGAGGCCTTTTCAATTTTCACTTAATTATCTTTTTGTTTCTCCTCAAAGTCATGAAAGTTTACATAGAACGTGTGTTTCATAGACTACATATTATGCAGATCTATCAGAACTTCCTTTTATACGTCAACTATCTAAAGTCGAAAACCAAAGTTAAAACGTTCCAAATAATTGGGAACAGTTGAATAAACTTTTGATCAGTTTCACGGTACCTAGTGACATAAAATCAGTAAGCGAGTATAACAAAAATTACAAGACGAAAAAAGTGGCAAAAGCGGTCCTTCAGGGACATAATATTTATTTATTTTATTTATTAATAAGTAATAGACATGCTAACTGATAACATACATTTGATAATTTATGTCAGTACATTTGGTAACAATAAGCACAATATTGAGACTATACATAGGAAAAACAAATGAAGAAAAGACAATATACAATTTACATAATCACACATTAATAAACATTTATATTGTCAGCTTGTCTTTACAGTACTCAGTGCATTTCCTTCGAAAGATCCCCAGTGTACCAGACTCCTTCCCCCAAGGGGGCAGATTGTTGTTTTGGATAAGTCCTTTATGGAAGCGATGATTCTGAGTATAACTCGTAGAAACCGTGGATACATAAAAATCCTTTCTAGCACGTGTCTGATAGCTATGTATATCTGTTATGTAACGAGTATTTCTTAATAAATGATCAGGACACAAACCGTGTTTTATTTTATATATGAGAATCATTGTGTTCAAAAAGACTGTTTGTTTTACACTTAGGATACCAGTTAACTCCAACATTAAGTTTACACTAGTGTAACGATTGCATCCAAGAACATACCGCATAGCTTGGTTTTGCTTTCTTTGCAGTATATCTGTCTCGGTGTTGTTTAGTAGAAACAAAAGAGATGAGCAGTAATTTAGATGTGGCAAAATAATCACTTTATAGATTGTTAGTTTGGACCATTCACTAAGATAAGTGTTCATTCTTTCCTTGCAATTTTCTTTGTTATGTGTTCAGCATGATGTGAAAAAGTTAGCTGCTCATCAATCACAACGCCTAGGTATTTGCATTGATCCACCTGTTCTATATTCTGGCCATTCACAGTAACACCTGCATGAGATTTAGTTTGCATGAAATTGTATCTGCTTTTTATTATCATAAATTTCGTTTTTTCTATGTTTAAACTTAAGCCATTGTGCGTAAGCCACTTATACAGCACTACCAGCTCGTCATTCATAGTTTTTACCACTACATCCACATTCTCTCCGTCTGCAAAAGCGGAACTTTACACTTACTCATAGTCATGTCATTTATGTACACAATGAACAAGTTGGGCCCCAGTACTGTCCCTTGAGGAACACCAAAAATATTTTGTCTTGATACCGAAGTTTCACTCATATATCTTGATTCTTGAGTCCGTTCTGATAGGTATTCTTTAAACCATTTAAGCGCCGTATCTTGTATTCCATATCTCTTCAATTTTTCTATAAGTAATGTTCGGTCAATGGTCTCGAATGCTCTGCGGAAGTGCAGAAAGACCACCGCTATAATTTTCTTTTGGTGTAATGCCGCTTTCCAATCTATTAGAAGTGTCTACAATGCACTCTCACACGAGTTGTTTTTTTTCGAAAACCTGCTTGAAATTCACCAAAGAGTTTGTTATTCTCAAAATACTCTATAAACTGTTTGTTCACAACTACCTCGAATAATTTTTCATATACTGGCACCATATTTATGGGCCGAAATTCTTCACACTTATTTGTGTTTCTTTTTTTTTTCTATTGGCACAACTGTGGATTTTTCCACTGCTTAGGGAATGCCCCATATTGCATACTATTGTTTATTAGATGTAAGAATCTATCACCGATCACTTCAAATGCTTTTTGTAAGATGTTTGTTGTTATTCCATCAACACCACTGTTTTTTTTCTTAAGATTTTTTACTGTGATTTTCATTTCAGCTAATAAAAGTAACCTAAACTCAGACAGCTTTGTGTTACAGTAATCTAACTTTCCTATTACTTCTGTTATGTCCTGATCAATAATCTTGGGGGTTATTGCTTCAATGCTTCGTATAAAGTTTTCATTAAAGTTTTCTGCTATTATAGTCTCATCCCTTTCCACTTTGCCATTAAAATATATCCCCGTCTGTTTGACTTTGTTTTTTCCTCCAATCAACTTTTTTATTGTTTTCCACTTTTCAGATGAGTCGTCCATGTTCAAGTCTATTTTCGTATTATAGTATCGCCTTTTTTGTTCTCTTATCATATTGACCACTTTATTTCTTTGGATTTTGTATTGAAGAAAGTCATCCTCGCTCTTAGTTATTATTGCTCTTCGGTAAAGTTGATTACTTTCTTGTATATTCAATTCTATGTCTCGTGTCCACCATTTTTTACCTGTCCACTTGCCTTTTATGACTTTTTCTGTTATTGGAGCATGTCTGTTCAGTGTATCAGCCAATATGCCTACCAACCGATCTGCTAATACAACAACTTCTGTGCAGTTACCATCCCAATAGGTCTCCATTAGATCTAACTGAAAGTTCAATTCGTTGAAATTATTATAGTCTCTTGAAACTTTTACAATATCACATTGCTCTTCAACTTTCTTCATTTCAACTGTTATAATAGAGTGGTCTGTAATTTTTGGGGTTAGGTGTACTATAGGTATTAAGTTTTTGTCTTTAGTGATCAGTATAGATCTATCATTGTTGATGTGTGACTAGTAATTCTGGTGAAGCTCGAAACATTCTGATAAAGGCCATTTTGAGATATTATTCTTTTTAATCTTTCAGAGTACAAAGTGCTTTTAGACATATCTATATTGTAGTCTCCTATACATACGAGAGTTTCCCCCTTAGATGAAAATTCCTCTAATAAGTCCTCCAAGTGTGCTAAGAAATCAGCGTAACTTGCAGCATATGAGTCATACAGGCTAAATATCAAAAATTTCATCCTTTCTATTGTAATTTCCACTCCTGTAATCCATATAACATTTACAACTGATTTTCTCATCAATATTTTGAAATGCAGATCTTCCCTTATGTAAATAATTGTTCCTCCTGTATGATGTATTTATCTTACGATACCCTTCTATCTCACTTTCATGATCATACATTTCATCCGTTATGCATGTCTCGGATAAACAGACTATTGCAGGTTTACATTTGTCTATCATTAATCCCAATTCGTTTTTGTGTGCACTTAAGCTTTGAATATTCAAGTATATCAGTTGACCGTTTAATTGCTATTTTTGTCTGGGGAAATTGCTTGGATAATTCACTTTTTGCTCTAATTCTCTATATATCCTTTTATAAGATTCGCAGTTTTTATCATCAGCTGGATGTCTAAAATTCACATTCGGCACCTTCAATACATTTGCAACGTATTTACAGTTTAAACATATAACTTCCTGTGATTGGAATTCTTCCGCTCTATGATCTCTGGTACATTTAGGGCACACATTCCTAGTAGATTTGCAGTCTCCAGTCATATGGCCAAACTTATAGCACCTAAAGCATTGAACAACATTAATGTGATCAAAAAATCTGTATGACTTCCAGCCAATAGATAATTTTTCTTTATTCTGGATCAGTTTGTATGTGTTAGGATCAACTTCTAGTAGAACACTATCCTTGCCCTGTTTTCCCTTGTCGTGCTTAACTATTGTAATTTTTCTTTCAAAATCTTTGGTGGTTATAGCATTTTGTAGGATAATTTTATCTACAAAGTCATTTTCGTTAGTTAACAATTTTTCCTCCACATTGATAATTTTAACACCTTTTTTCTGGTATTGTAATTTCATACTCTGCTCCAAATTGCTTTTTAATACTGTCAGATACACTAACCAAATCCTCGTTTCTTTCACAACTTATTACCACATAATAAAGTAATTATCTCCCTCTCCTCCCAAGAGCCAGATAAGATGAAAGGTGGAAAATATAGGACACATAATATAAAAAATACCAAGTTTTTACAAATATGTTGCAAAGCTCATTATCTTCTAATTTTATTTATTTAGCTTCACTTCAGATTAAACGAAACTGACAGTAATAATTTAAAAAAACAAGTTTTAAAATTAAGTTATAATAATTTGAGGCCTAAATCAGAACGACCTGTCGTCGAAAAGTGCAAATTAGGCCCCAGCTTCAATGCCGAAGTAGGGAGTGGGTATTTATTTAAAGGGCGCCACCAACTTATAGCCAGAAGCAGCAGCAGTTACAATCGAAGAGCGCTTAAGGTGACACCTTATTCGTTCGATCTCTCGATTCTACAGCGAACCAAGCGAAAACAAGAAGAAAGCGGCAAAGAAAAGCACGACTAGGGCACCGTCATGGCCGACGGGAACGGCGAGCCCCCCGGGCGCAAGAATCCCATCGTGAACGACTATGATGAGCTGGTTAAGATCAATGCGGGCCTCCACCAGGACCTGGAGGCTTCAAAACTCAGGCTAGCGAAAGCCATCGAACATTTTGAGGCGAAAGCCAAAGAACAGGAGAAGAGATTCATAGAACAGGAGAAGAGACTCATGGAACAGGACAAGATCATCGCTGCTTTGCAGGAGCAGATGACAAGGTATGGTAAAAATTCTGCTAAAACACCAAATGTCAACACCACCAACACCTCATCATCACGGACACCAAGGATGGACATCTCTACTTCCTCCTCAGAGTCCTCGGACAAAGAGGAGTTTTCTACTGTAAATGCAAAGAAAAGAAAATCGTTAAACAAACCTAAATCTCAATCCGATTTTCCTGAGCTTCCTCCTCCTAAGTTTCCCAAAATAAATCCATCCTTAACACCTAAACCTAACATGGTCGAAGCGGCCTCCAAGGGCTCCGGCCCTTCCAAGGACGCTTCGAGCACCAGGTCTCAACAACCCGCTATTACGTCTAAAATGATCACTAAGCCTAATCCAAATGCTCAAGGCTCTTCAAGCCAGGATAATAGCGTGCCAAAAGTGCGTGTGCCGCCTATAGTTCTTCGGAACAAGGCACGCTACTCGAATGTAGCCAATATTTCAAGTTAAATAAAGTCAACTTCGGTAAGGCTGCGGTAGTGCCGGAAGGAGTCAAGCTCTTTCCGGACACGCCAGCCGATTATAGAGCAATTTCTAAGTATTTTGAAACAAACAAAATCCCGTTTCACTCCTATCGATTCCCTGAAGAGCGAACACTTCACGTTGTATTACGTGGAGTGCTCGAGAGTTGGGGAACCGAGAAAGTGAAACAGGAATTAGTTAACTTAGGCTTCCACCCAATTAATGTTGTTAGGTGGTATAGCAAAGCAGGCAAGCCTATGCCGTTAGTGCTTGTTATACTGCCTAACAACGAAAAGTCAATTTTCAACATAGAATTACTTGACAACATATCAGTAAATGCAGAGAGTCAGCGCACCAAGGCACGCGATACATAGTGCCATAGGTGTCAACTTTATGGTCACTCGGCGTTTAAATGCCAGGCCGACCCCTTATGCGTCCGGTGTGCTGATTCTCACTTAACAAGCGAGTGCCCAAGGGTAAGGAGAGGCTGCCAGACCCCAAGTGCGCCCTCTGCGGAGGCGCACACACGGCAAACTATTCTGGGTGTGAAAAACACCCTAAAAACAAGCCTCTCCCGACCTGAAGGCCAATAAGGCACCTCCAGCGAGCTTCAAGTGGGGCTCACAAGACAATAGCAAACTGGCAGCTCCGGCAGCGCCAAGTATTACGGAGTTTAATCCTCAGATGTTTAATTTTATCTCGTCTATGCACGCATCTATGCAAACCTTCATGCAAAACATGCAGCAATTTATGACACCATTGATTGCTAGCAATAAGAATGCCAGTAAATAGATTTGACCCGGCATTTCTAACAGTGGTTACGATAAACATCAATAACATCCAAGGCAAAAAGCCTGAAATTCTCTTATTTTTGGAGAATAACAAGGTTGATGTGCTTCTTATTCAAGAAACGTGGCTCAAAGGCCAAAGATTTACGATTCCCAACTATCAAGTATTCCGTAATGATAGAGTGGGTAGAGTCGGCGGCGGTACAATGATTCTTGTTAAGAATTATTTCACTGCCTGGGCTTTGCCTAGTCCTGACAACAACACCGTCGAATGCACCTATGCGATGGTCAAACTTATGCATGGCTTTCTGACATTGGGCTCGGTTTATTGCAGTCCGTCTGCTGACATAACAGACCGGAGCCTAGCTGACTTACTGACAAACGACAAACCGACTCTTCTAGGTGGTGACTTGAATGCCAAACACCGCGAGTGGGGTTGCAATGCCAATAACACCAGAGGCATCGCCATAAGGCGACAATCGCAACACCTAAACTACACGGTTTTGGCACCAAAGTCGCCCAGACATATCTGGGATAGGGGCGCCCCCGAAATTCTAGACATATTTCTAGCTAAACATACAGACATTACGTCGACACCAATCGCGATTCCAGCCCTATCTTCTGATCACCTTCCTGTTCTCATTGAGTACGGTAACCCGCGCTCAAGAGGGCAGGGCACGATGACAAATACTTATCATAACTGGCATAGGCTCCAGAACATTCTCAAAGACTCTCCTCCTATAGACGAACCAACAGACGTTGACACACTGGAGAGAGCAGTAGACACACTCACTGAACGAATTGTACAGACAGTAGCCCAAACCTCGGTTACGAAAACATCAAAGTTTTCCAAATACGGGAAACTTCCTCCTGAGATCATGTCCTTGATCCGTGAGAAGAACAGACTCAAGAACTTGGCACACCGGACTGGAGATCCGGCGGTCAAGGTCAGAGTTAACGTTCTAACTCAGCGGGTCAAGGATGCGATCTCGGACAAGGTAAGCGAGGATTGGACTATAAAAACTGAAAATCTGACACACGAAGACGGTACCGTGTTCAAACTGACCAGAGCACTGACCAGAGGTAGCAGAAAGCCGCTACCTCATATACCTAACGACAATGTCACTTATACAGACCCACAAGACAAAGCTGAACTGTTTGCAGATATTCTCTGCGAACAGTTTAGCGAAAACAATGACGGTCACACGACCAAACATGACAGAATACAACGAACCGTACAGATATTCGCGTCCATGCCTGTGGGCGCGAATCAAGTTCCAAAAACCGCACTGACTGACATTCAAGACATTGTGCGGCAAACTAACCCACACAAAGCCCCAGGGCTTGACTCTATTACTAACGTAACACTTAAGAAACTACCGGACAACATACTCACGGACTTGGCGACCATAACTAACTCAATTATCACTCTTGGCCACTTTCCAAGCGCTTGGAAGAAGGCCAAGGTCATTCTGCTGCAGAAAGGTAGGGAAAGCCCTAATAAGGCAAGTAGCTACCGACCTATAAGCCTTCTCTCTGGCCTTGGCAAGGTAATGGAGAGGATAATACTCGGACACATCAACAAATTCATGGACAATACGCAAGCCCTACCCCCGGAACAGTTCGGATTCCGGGCAGGGATAAGTACTACTAACCAGCCGGTACGACTGGCCTCTGACATCCTCAGGGGCTTCAACAAACGTTGGCATAAAGGTGCAATATTCCTGGATGTCAGAAAAGCCTTCGATAAGGTTTGGCATGACGGTCTGATCATGAAAATGATAAGACTAGGCATGCCAAACCAACTAATCAAGGTAACTCAATCCTACCTGCATGATAGATCATTCATAGTGGCCTTGGACAATACAGAGTCACAGACAAAGCCTATAAGCGCAGGTGTTCCCCAGGGATCGCCACTGTCGCCGGCTCTCTATAACATCTATACTCATGATATTCCCAAGACCCCACTAACTAAGTTATATCTGTTTGCGGATGATACGGCGCTAACAGCAGCGTCGAAGAGCCCACGAATCGTTTTACTAAGACTTAAGAGGCATATCAACCTTCTAGAGATGTGGCTGCGGGACTGGAAAATAAAACTGAACCCGGGAAAAACCCAGGCAGTGTTCTTTTCAAAGTCCCGTTTAGCCACCCCCGAAACCACCGTTAGATTAGCCGGGTCAAACATAACCTGGCAAACAAAGGCCAAATATCTAGGTCTCATATATGATAGGAGGCTCAAATGGTCTCAAAACACAAAAAGAACAATAACTAGAGCAAATGGCCAAATAGCCGCTCTATACCCGCTGCTAAACACCAAGAGTAAATTAAGCATCAGGACTAAACTCCTAATATATAAGTCATTCATCAGATCGGTGCTGACGTATGCGAGCCCCACTTGGAGCATATGCCATAGTAACCAGCTCTCCAACTTACAGAGAGTGCAAAATAGAGTGCTCCGGATCATTTAGATGCGCCCAGGTTCGTGAGGGGGTCTATACTCCATCGCGACACGGGCCTCGAATCATTCGAGTCTTTCAACTTTCGACTAATAGGCAACTATTACGAGAGAGTTGAGAGACTGAATACTCCAATTCTAAAGCAGTCGCTGACCCCCTCCCGCCCTGGCAGCACCTATGAGGTGCCATATGACTATGTTAGGTTTCACAACTAACACTGACACTCACACATCTACACATTCATCAGTACACAATTACAAAACACAATACATTCGCTACACGATAGCAGAATATAACCAGTCCTTGTACCATGCGAGAAGCAGTCTATTCATGTCTATTTATAGTAGATCATACAAAAGAAGTTATAGGCATGGCCTGACTTAGATCCATAACAGAAACAGTTATAGCCAGAAAATCCTTAAATGATAATATGTCATATGAAACTTGTTTTGGCTCACGTTCCTTAGACCTTCCTAATATTAAATATTTATTTTTAGTTGAGGAAAGCTCATGGGTAGCTCCTTCTCCCATTCCAGACGACAACGAATGTATGTATGTATCTTACCAGCACACTTTGTGGATAAATTCCAGTGGATAGTGTAAAAAGATTTGATTGTCAAAGGAAGATCGTGGTAGAAATAACTCGACCAAACATGACCAAACAATACAACAATTTTATGGATGGGGTTGATTTGCTAGATGGGTTAATTTCATACCGTCGGATAGGTCTAAGAAGTAGAAAGTGGTACTTTAAGATATTTTTTCATTTCATAGATCTAGCAATGGTCAATGGATGGTAGAGGTACACATAAGATATAATTGAAACAGAATTAGATAATAAAGATATTTTGGAATCCTTGGGCTTAAGAGTAGAGGAAGCACTGCGTTTCGTGGGAAAAGGAAATGAAATTACAAAAAAGAGAGGAACACCTAGTACCAGTACTGTAGAATGAGAATATCAAGAAAAGAAGAAGAGAAATGCTACCATGCCTATAACTCAATTTGATGTGCGAACAGAAAATGTCGGCTATTTGTCCTCTGAGAATGAAACACGTCAAAGATGTAAAAATCCAATGTAAACTAAAGACACCAATATTTTGTGTAAAATGTAAAGTTTATTTAAGTTTTAATAAATCAACAAACTGTTTACATACAGTCTACAGTAGACCAATATTTCATATTTGGAACATTAAATTGTATTTTTTATATAATATAATTTTTGTTGTTATATGTTTTATTAATTACATATAAATGTAAACAAACTGCAAAAAAAATTGAGACCTCAAAGTTAATTGGAATCTCATGAAGTTAACAGGTCTTGGCAATTAAAGTATTTAACGCGATATGCAAACTCGAGTCCGTTGATAACAAAATACGGATAAAGTATCAAATTGCTTGCAATTACTGGGCATTCATCAGAATCTATTAAACTTTTTCCATTACTAGCGGGATAATTATCAAGTTCATACCAGTGTGCTTTTTGAATTCCGCATAACCAATGAAAAACTTTAATTCGAAAGCACAACAGAAATTATCTTTGCAACCTCGGACGCTTTACTCTAGAATTAGATTTTAGTTAAGTGAGATAGCTGGAAGCAGGAAAAGTTTACGAAGAGGTAATTTTTTATTTATCTGTGTTTCTGGCATTCTGGAGAAATTGGGATATTAGAAAATGAGTTTAAAACTTCACTACTGCTCAAACTTACTTTAATTTGTTGCCTAATTGTTATGATTTATCTTATTCAGTTTCAAAGCTATAAGATCGAAAGACTTCATAGAGCGAATACATTATCGATATTTAAAGAACGAAATAAGATGAGATTGGCAAACGTTTATGACTAAATAATTACCGCTTTCATTCTCATACATTCACTTATAACATATGATTAATGAATTCAATGCAAGTGAACGAAAAAGGAAGAAATTATAAAATTGTAGATAAATGCCCTGACAAAGGGAGATCAAAACGACAGATTCACCCAAGTAAATGATGTGGAAAACGCAGAGTTCGTATAATCGCATAAATCACTAAATCGTACACTTCTTGAGCAAACAAGTCGTTACCGCTCGTTGGCCTATATCGATGCTTCGATATCATTTTTTTAATAACTTTGAAACTTTATTTTCCCTGCTCACACATCTTGTTCTTTCCAGGACAGTGACAGGCATTAAAATGAACAAACATTCCATACCTCTGCAAATGAAATAAGGAATATTGAGTTAATTACGTTTTTGTAAACTTTGGAAAGTCTTTTGTCTCCATCATCTCGGAAGATGAAAATATGACAAAACTCAAAACTCAATTTTCCTGATAACTTCGCCCTAGAATAATATAGATAATGCAATTTCTTCCCAGCTTTAGGTGCGAGGGAAGATATACTCATGGGATATAATATAAATACAAAAAGATGATACCCAATTAAGCACCACAGCAAAATATGTAATCTAGATGAAAGAGTATAATAGTCAGGTAACATTGATCTGCAATTAATTAAACTAAAAGCAGTTGAAGCTTTTAACTTCGGGATTATTAGTTTAAAAATTAGATTGGGTCAACAGTCCTCTATCTAGTTATCTATTCTCGTAATAAAAATGCACGATTAAATTTGCAGAATGATAATTATAATTGAGTCATCGGTGACGCAGTTTTTTTTGCTACTGATATATTAGCCCCAGCGACATGTGCCAAATAATTATGTTCGACTCTGTTTGAGGTCCATTTTCAATTAGCTTTTTTCGTATGCTCTCAGCATGGCCCTCCAATCATAAATCCAATATTTGAGTATGTGATAGCTTCTGACAATTTCAAACTTAATCAAATGCAACTAGTTTGGGTTATTATGGCACAAATAAGTACATAAAATGACAAAAAATATCACATTTTTGTAATTAGGAAATTGCAGAAAAATTACAGTACTATTTTATATGTATGAATATATGCTGTTATTTTTGGATATTTAAACACCAGATAAATAACTTAAACGTCAGTAAAATTAAATTTCACTAATTTTAAACTACCACAAAATATGAGGTGAATATAGATATATAAATTTTTTAAGATAATAAAAAGCGTGGCATATACATCTTAAATAACAAGGAACACATAGGCTGCATATTGTCTTATTATAAATACGTTCTCTCAAGATGGACCCTGGAGTTTGCAACAAATATTCTTGGAATCACTGGTAATGCAAATACGGCATAAAAATATAAATAACTGCAAATTTATTAATATTTTCTGAAACGTATGCAACCTTCGGGTAAATTTTAAAGTTTAATTAAATATTTCTGTAGAATAGAAACCTCAATCTTTGTGGTTGGTCGGTGGATGATATCCGCAGTACGATCCCAAGTTTAATAAAGTCGAGCTTATTACTGACCATGAAAAATCTAATATTGGGGCTTATGTGAGCAGAAGGATACAAGGTGTATGAGTTATAACGGTGATATATATTTTCATTATAATACATTATTTTTATATTGGGTTATAAAAAAGCATGCAAAACTTTATGTTCGGACCGTGAAGAATATTAGTTATCCAATGAAATCGACATAATAGTATATTATGATATAAGTGTATAAGAGGGCCTTTAAAGCACGCGCGACATATTTCAAAACATGACGCGCAGCGGAGTGTTTTGTAAGTCGCAAGGGCTTTAAAAGCATCTTATACACGTATATCATACGCTATTTTTTTATTACGAATCTCAAAAATATTTTAAATATTAAATTTAAGGGATATATTGACGAATATATTAATATGTCACATTTGACATGATCAAATGTTTGTATAGCAACCTTTAAAAAAGTAGGCGCCTCATAAACATCATTTTAAGCAAGCTGCAGCGTGCGATAATCGTTGATTATGATGCATGCGTAATAAAAAATAAATTAGTAGTACAAAAAATAACCAGAAATATATCGATCAAGACAAGATGGTTTGACGCAAAATTGAGCAGTAAGTCATGAACTACGCTAGGGGCCAGAGGAATTTTCTTAAAATAAAACATCTATTTTATGTTGTTAAAATTAATAAATTTAAAAGAAAATTTTGACCTAAAATGGTCATAAAAATATTATATATAAATATGCTCATTCATATATTGGTACTCAAGTTCCTTTTATTATGTTTTAAAAAGCAAATAATCCACAGCCAAGTGCAAACTTTTAAGCTATGATTACAAAACTATAACTAATCCAATCTGTTAAACTAACCAAAAACAACGGCATAAACAAGCATGCTCATGCGCGCTTACTTTTGTACACGAAAGGACTTTAACATTGCAATATTTATATATGAGAAGTTGAAACGGTTAGAACATGGCAGTCCCTTGATTACTAATTAACCTCTAATTTTATCCGCCATTCTGTTATTAAATTTTTCCTTTGCCTTTCGTTTAAGAACGAAACAGAATTTTGGTCATTTAAATTAATTTAAATATTAATTTCATTTCAAAAGAAGGCACAGATAAATGTACGTTTAAAATAAAGTAATTTACATTCATATCTCGTTGCGGTGACTTGCAAAAGTCTTTTATTTTAGTGTCCTCGGGAAAGGTTGAAGGGAATCACACATGTAGTTGCCTAAATAAAATTACAAATTTAGCATTAACATCTAACACACCTTACTGTGAGATTTTCCTATGTATGGTCTCATAGTTTCTTCACTTTATGGAGTACATACCATGCATGGGTTTAGCAGATTCTAATTTAAATGCATTCTATATATATTCTTTGAGGCAAGTGGACTACATTGACTTAATTCCTTAAGGGCCTCTGATTACTTTTCTTTGTTTACATTAGCTATTGGGAGTGTTTTTCGACGTTCATTTAGTAATTCAAACCATTCTTTATTTAGTTTGCTTGAGTTGCTTTTTCTTAGAAGAAACGAGGTTATTTGGAGCTTTTTAGTGTAAATGGCAAGGATATTAACGACGAAAATTAACTCACAGCTTGCCTATTTGCAAGAATTGTTACAGCTTTATTTTATAATTGCTACTTCATCGTGAAAGATAATTGCGGACATCTGCCATCATAAAATGACGTATTATTTGGGTTTTGTTCATTTTATTTAATGTAACATTAATACTTTAATTAGTATTAGGTATTACAGGTACGGTATAGGAAGGGTATGCATACCGGTGTCTGCAGTGTCATCAGTGATTTGATTATCGGATGTCGTCATTGCGGGAGGGAACAGATTGTCCGAATATCTTAAGATGCATTTTTAGCCTTTTCGAATGTTCCTGAGTTGAACGAAGCATCTATACACAGTGAATCAGCCTTGGAGCTAACTTTGACACACGGAAAACTAATTAAGTACCAATTCTCTTTGGGGTCAGAGTAATTATTGCATTCAAGTAGGATTTTTCACGTTGAAACCTTGGGCAATTATTTGAAATATTAACGGGAAAGATTTGTGTAGATGTGAAGTATGGCATGCAGCTTGTAAAGAATTGGCAAGTTTGGGTGTTGGCAATTGGAGTTTGTGCGTAGGTATATTTACATCCTCTTTATCAATAGAGATCGAACAACGAACACACTCTTAAAATTCGGCTATTATGATTAGCGGTATGAAGTAGTATAGAGGTAGAAGTATCTATGTGGGGATCATCTACTGGACCCATTTTCGAGTCTTATATATTACCGCTGTCATAACCTTTAGTGTATTATTTACCTAATATCTGGACTCATTCCGTAGCTGGGATTATTCACTGTTTTCTCTGCGGGTGAGTTGCCGTTCATTTTTGATTTCACCTCAATAGCTGCTAATTTTTAATTTTTCTTTGTAGTGGTCCAGCATTGCACCAGATTTAAAAAACAGAACTCAACGGGTAAAATATTGATTTTAATTTGGTATTTTATTTTATCTGCCTGTAAATGTTTCTTGCTTTGGCTATGTAGCAAAAATCTTGAAAATGTTCATTTTTTGTATGCGAAAAGTGTTTCTTCAACTGAGTAAGTCACTTGGGATCCTATGGGAAAATTTCTCCTTTCCAAGAGGTCTCGTGTGTGGTTATGTAGACGTTACCTTCCAGGAGTTGACTGGAGAGCTGCTCATGAATCACGATTGGTCACTTCAGCTAATCAAACCATGAAGTTTAGATGAGCAATTTGTTTAAGCTTGTTTTTTATTTGACGTTGTTTATATGTTTAATGATTTAAACTTAGTTCATAAACCATTTAATTTAATGCGATTTTAAAGATTCTTATTACCAGAACTGACAATTTGAATAACTAGCTAGATTATATCCTCTTCGTTTAGGGGATTCAAGAATTGTAAACGAAACATGATCATATTTTGGGTAGTTTGGAAACAAATTATTTGCCTTATATTTCCATGTACTTTACTTCAGGTTTTCTGTTAATTGGCTAACTGAAACTAACCCAGAATGACTACTTGAATAAAGTACTAGATTGTATTCTCTTCATCTAGTGGACTGAAGACGTATAACCGAAACATGATCATATTTTGGGTAGTTTAGAAACTAATCTTTTACCTTTTATTTCCGCTTAATTTTACTTCAGGTTTTCTGCTATCATATTTGTATTATTTATTTACATTTTTTTCTCTTACTCTACATGGTTCCATATCAAACGATTTATTTTGCACACGACGACCACACAACGTTAACCAGTTATTATTTTTTTAAATTAAATAATCAGTTTCTTGGTTAATTGACGTACTTATTTACCGTTCTTACTTGTACTAGCACAGATAATTTTTCGGAAACCAAACCTGTTGCAATAAGTGACTAATTTTGCGTTATTAGAAAGCCCTTATCTATAATATAGGGCTTTCTATAGGGCTTTATAACGGACTTTTTGTGTGTGTGTGTGTGTGTGTATGTGATGGGATCGACTACAGGTCGCAATTTTGAAGATAGCGACTTGAAATTTGGCATAGAGGTAGAGGTTCATGAACCCTCGGAACCTATTGATTTTGGTTACGATCGGTAAATATACAGGGTGTGAAAACAGGACAAGTTACCGTTTTTTTGCATTTTTGACCGTGCAAACAAGGACCAACTTTTCTTTTTTTTTATGTCAAATGAAAGTATTCGGTATGACACGTATTTTCTCTATTTGCTCTTTGCTCGAATTGTTATACAGGGTGTGCAAACAGGACAAGTTGCCGTTTTTTGGCATTTACAGGTCGCAATTTTCAAGATAGCAACTTGAAATTCGGCACAGAGGTAGAGCTCCACAAACCCTCGGAACATATTGATTTTCGTTACGATCGGTTGATATACAGGGTGTGAAAACAGGACAAGTTGCCGTTTTTTGGCATTTTTGTCCGTGTAAATAAGAATAAAATTCTTTTTTTATGTCAAATAAAAGTATTCGGTAAGACACGTATTTTTGTCCCTTTGCTCTTTTGCTCTAATTGTTATACAGGGTGTGAAAACAGGACAAGTTACCGTTTTTTGGCATTTACAGGTCGCAATTTTGAAGATATCGACCTGAAATTTGGCATAGAGGTAGAGGTCAACAAACCCTCGAAGCCTAATGATTTTGGTTACGATCGGTTAATATACAGGGTGTGAAAACACGACAAGATACGGTTTTTTGGCATTTACAGGTCGCAATTTTGAAGATAGCGACTTGAAATTTGGCATAGTGTTAGAGGTCCACAAACCCTCGACGCCTATTGAGTTTGGTTACGATCGGTTAATATACCGGGTGTGAAAACAGGTAAAGTTACTGTTTTTTTGGCATTTACAGGTCGCAATTTTGAAGATTGCGACTTGAAATTTGGCATAAAGGTAGAGGTTCACAAACCCTCGAATCTTATTGATTTTGGTTACGACCGGTTAATATACAGGGTGTGAAAACAGGAAAAGTTACCGTTTTTTTGGCATTTACAGGTCGCAATTTTGAAGATAGCGACTTGACATTTGGCATATAGATAGAGGTCCAAGAACCATCGAAGTCTATTGATTTTGGTTACGATGTGTTAATATACAGGGTGTGAAAACAGGACAAGTTAACGTTTTTTGGAATTTTGTACGTGTAAACAAGGACCAACTTTTCTTTTATCGATGTCAATTTATAAGTAGTTGTGAAAGTATGTTAGCATTTTTTGTTGACAACATGGTTACCATAGCAACCAATTAATGATATGTACATCACTAATAAAACATATATTATGGTCCTTAGCATTATTTATGAAGCCTAATTTGATACTAAAAAATTGGTTGCTATGGAAACCAAAAAAAGTAAAAAATCGTCATAATTCGTCAATCGTACGACTTAGAGATTTGATATTTGGTATTTATGTGAAGATTTAAAAAAATTAACGATTGACGTTGACAAGTCGGTTACCATGGCAACCAATTAGTAATATGTACATCACTAATAAAACATATAGTATGGTACTTAGGATTGTTTATGAAGCCTAATTTGATACTAAAAAATTGGTTGCTATGGTAACCAAAAAAAAGTAAAAAATCGTCATAATTCGTCAATCATAAGACTTAGAGATATGATATTTGGTATTTAGGTAAAGATTTAAAAAAATTAACGATTGACGTTGACAAGTCGGTTACCATGGCAACCAATTAGTAATATGTACATCACTAATAAAACATATAGTATGGTACTTAGGATTGTTTATGAAGCTTAATTTGATACTAAAAAATTGGTTGCTATGGTAACCAAAAAAAAAGTAAAAAATCGTCATAATTCGTCAATCGTTCGACTTAGAGATTTGATATTTGGTATTTAGGTAAAGATTTAAAAAAAATAACGATTGACATTGACAAGTCGGTGACCATGGCAACCAATTAGTAATATGTACATCACTAATAAAACATATAGTAAGATACTTAGGATTGTTTATGAAGCCTAATTTGATACTAAAAAATTGGTTGCTATGGTAACCAAAAAAAGTAAAAAATTGTCATAATTCGTCATTCGTACGACTTAGAGATTTGATATTTGGTATTTAGGTTAAGATTAAAAAAAAATTAACGATTGACGTTGACAAGTCGGTTACCATGGCAACCAATTAATAATATGTATATCACTAATAAAACATATAGTATGGTACTTAGGATTGTTTATGAAGCCTAATTTGATACTAAATAACTGGTTGCTATGGTAACCAAAAAAAAGTAAAAAATCGTCATGATTCGTCAATCGTACGACTTAGAGATTTAATATTTGGTATTTAGATAAAGATTTTAAAAATTAACAATTGACGTTGACAAGTCGGTTACCATGGCAACCAATTAGAAATTTATCACGGTAAAATTAGACTAGCGATTGGTAAGTCTAATTATAAGGGCTTTCTAATTATAGGTCACGGTACGGATAGGAGCGTGGCAATAATGTGTGATCGAAGGTCACACAAACGAGGCCCGAAGGGCCTCGCGCGTGCCGCAGGCACAGGCGGCCACGCCGCTTGTTAATAATTGGTGTACATTATTTTTTTCTGTAGCTAGTCAGTTTGTCCGAAAATTAATATACCAGATACTGTATTTTAAATAGAAATTAGCTAACGTTTTCTTTTGACTTTAATTACGTCGTTAATTCTTGTAAATAAGTGAATTTATCTTTCTAATCACATACCTAGCTATTTATTTATTATATATTAATACTAGTGTTACCTTCTAATTTTATTATTTATATTTTTTGGTTGTAAAGCCTACGTCAAAACGAGTTCCAAATTGCATCATGGGAATTTTCTGACTTGAGCCGTTTACAAGTTGGTTGAACTTTTTCAATAATATAACTAATGATAAATTTAGATCAAATAAAACTTTGAATTATGTAACATATCTGTTACATAATTCAGAAGAAAAACGTTAGTAAAAGGCTCTAAGAGTACATATGAAATATAACATATAACACTAAATTAAATGATATTATATTGATAGAATATGACACCAGAGTTCCAAAGTTTGATGACTGCACGAACCGATTCTTCGGTTAATAATACATTTGATTGAATTTAGTAAATAGAGTAAATAGAGAATTTAGTAAAAATCTCTCTTTCAATATTTTTTGAGTATTCTAGAATTAGGCAACATTAATGAATTTAAACACCGGTCAAATTGCAAAAAATCCTCCTATATACTTAGTTTTTCAATAAAATAGTGATGATTTTACTTACTAGTTCTTTCAAAGCCCGTTTTGAAATATGGACAAGATTGGTTGGCAATCTTTCCAGCTGGTGTTTCCGGCCAGCAGGACCAACCATCGAACCATGTCGGGCAAAATAATCCTGAAAAATAATAAATTATTTTTACTAAAAACATGAATAAATAAAAGAAAATAACTTTAATATATCGTGATAGTTTAGTCAATGCTTTTCGGTAAAAATATGAAAAGTACTTAATTGGTGGAATAAATTCATAATTGCTGCTTAAGCAAACAGTTATATTTCGCTTAGAAATAAAGCTGAAGATGTTGTTTGAATTGTATAACATAACATAAACTTATTAACCCAAGATTTACCTGTAAAGCAAGGACCTTATTTCATAAATTGATGATAAGACACAAAAATGGTAATCGAAACCAACCTGCGTGTTGTAAAATTTACATATTAAAGGTCTTAACAATCCATAATATAATTAACTGAGTTTTTTTAAAGTACAATATATTTGAAAATACTCCTGCCACACAACCAATATCAAAAATAGCTGGGAAATACTATGTAGCCATTACATAGGAACAGGCAGTTTCACAATACATTATTACATCTTATAGCCACAGTGAATATCCATTATTGGAATTACTTTTTTATATCCGTATAAATTTGTATAAACTGTGCTTGTTAGATACCTACATTGCTTTTATGTAAAGCTTCTATAGGTATGTTATACGATAATAAGAATTTTTAATTATCATTGAGTAAAAACAAACAAATAAGCGCCATCTAAGGTGCGAGTTCATTATTTATAGATCCAATTAGAATATAAAGTATAAAGAAGATGAGATATTTAATAGATATATCAGAAAAGGTGGATATTTTGGTCAGTATCTAAGGCAGTTCTACTTATATTTTCTTTGCCCCGACGCGACGTCTGCTTTGGCACTAACGACACGTCAGTCTGCTGCGAAGAGATTACGCAAGTAATCTCCTCAGGAATGGAAGCATACATCCCAAATTCCATCAAGTTACCGTCACAAGAAAACCCTGGTTCGACAGAAGATGCGAAAGAGCTGTAGGTAAGAAACAGCAAGCCTATAAGTACTGGCAGCAAAATCAGACCGTTGAAAAGCGCAATTATTTTGTCGAAGCGAGAAACGATGCAAACGTGTGATCGACGAAACTGAAGACAAACACAATCAAAGGATCAGCAATAAACTTTTGCAATGCCCCAGTGGCTCCAGGGATTTCTGGTCGGTAGCAAAGGTAGTAAGTTTGACAGACGCACGTGGCATCACGGCGACTACAGCCAAAGAAAAAGCAAACATGCTCGCCAAACTGTTTTCATCGCACTCTACCTTAGACGTCCCCCAAGGCAAGGCTCTCCCCACCATATCGAACATCAACACTACCATGGCAGAAGTCAAGTTTCATCACCGTGATATTCGTAAAATTCTTAAAGAACTAAATACGCAAAAGGCGTCAGGACCGGATGAAATATCTGCCATCGTGTCAAAGAACTACGCTAACGAACTAACACCCGTTTTTTCCAGACTTTTCCTCTGTCTTACCGGAAAGGGATTTACCCATTTTCTCGAAAAGTCGCTCGAGTGCAACCTGTTCCAAAAAAAGCAAGAAAACCACGCCCTCAAACTAACGCCCAATTGCCTTGCTTCCAATAATCTCCAAATTCATGTAACGTGTAATCAATCAACAACTACTCAAGTACCTCGAGAACAACAGAATAATCAGCGACAATCAATACGGCTTTCGCAAAGAGTGATCGACAGGGGATATATTGACCCATGTCACTCATGTATGGAGTAGGGCAACTGAGAACTACTGAGAATATCGAGCGACTGCGTTGGATACTTCGAAAACATGCGACAGAGTTTGACATCACGAATTTCTCAACAAATTGCCGTCCTTCGGACTGCCAGCCTCTCTCTGCAACTGACTTGCCAGTTTCCTTAAGAACTGATCTCTGCACGTTGCAGTTGATGGACACATTTCAGACACATTCACCATTGATTAATGCGGGCGTGCCTCAGGACACAATACTTTCAGCGATGTTGAGAACATGTGCTCTACACTGGATGCCATAGGAGTGAGAAATACACCAAAAAAATGGGTAAATAGCCGTTTAAGCTTTCGTGAACAATATGTATCAGTCTCACACAAATCGGGATGTTCGATCGAAAACATAAATTCCAACAAAAAAAACTATAGAAATGGGGGTCGCTCAAGGTTCGATATTGGCGCCAATATTTTTTTATTTTATATGTCAACTGGATTATCAAAGTTTTTCCGGAAACCTTTTTTGTGATGTTCGCCGATGATCTGTCTTTGATTCTGTCAAATATACGTGACAGAGATTTGATTGATCAGTGCAATATTGTACTTGCGAGATTATGCGATTGGTTTGCCCAAATAAACTTATTTTTTAATGTAGATAAAACACAATTGATTAGATTTCATACGTACCAAAAAAGCTGTGAGAATGTTGTATTGAATATCAATGGTAAGGACATAAAACTTGGTGATTCTGCCAAATTTCTGGGCTTTCATACTGACAGAAATCTAAACTGAAAAATTCACTGTGAAAAACTAATATCAAAAATAAACAGATCTAATTACGTTATAATAAACCTCAGAGATCTCCTGACTCAAAAACAGCTACTAAACGTTTATTATAGTAAGGTAGAGTCGCATTTGAGATACGGGATATGTCTCTGGGGAAACTCGGCTTTTTTTGACAAAATTTTTATATCTCTAAAAAGAGTTGTTAGGAGCATTGCAAATCTGAAAAACGATGAGTCCTGTAAACCATCATTTGATAGGGTACGGTATTCTTACACTCACTGGGCTGTATATTCTCGAACTATCTTGCTATATTTTTCAAAATAGATCTACGTTTTTAAATGTTGGTGAATGTCAGCATGGTATGCATACAAGAAATAGTTCCCAATATTACGTTCCGCGATATTGGCTTGATCTAACATCAAATTCTCCTGACATTGCCGGACTCGAAATATTTAATTATCTGCCTGTAGAACTTCAGAATCCAGATCTAAAATTTTCATCGTTTAAATTGTTACTGAAGAGATTGCTATTGGAGAAATGTTTCTACAGTCTAAAAGTCTTTTTTGTTGTAATGTGTGGTAACGAACTCTTGCTATTTTGTGTACTCTAGTTATTGACAATTTTATCATACTTTTGGTTAAGGTTTTGTTTAACGATTCCCATACAAATGTAATTTTTGTCTTTTGGATAATAACTGGAAACTAAACTAAACTAAACTCTGTTCCTCATCTATACTAATGACCTGCTGACCAAAATAAATAATCCTGTTTAGAGTTTTGCAGATGACAGTACCCTTGTCTCCCAATTTAGATCAGAAAAACCTTTACTAGCAACTGAGACTTATCACCGCAGACAGGAGCACATTACAATATTTAATCAAGACCTGGAGAAAGTTCAAACTTGGGGCGACAGGAATTTGGTCCAGTTTAATGCAGCGAAAACCCAAACAGCCGCGTTTACCAAGAGGGCCAATACGGCGGGCCCTGACATCATGATGGCAGATCGACCATTCCTTCATCCTCATCAATCGAACTACGGGGTATCTCGGTCAACAGCAATATGTCCTGTCATGACCACGTTGCTAACATCGCAAAATCAGCATCCCAGAAGCTTGGTGCGCTATTTCGCAACAAAAAACTGTATAAACCGCAGCAGTTGCTCTTGCTCTACAAAGCGCACATAAAGCTGTGCTTAGAATATTGCTGACACATCTTGGGTGCCGCACTAAGGCACACCCTAAAGCTGCTGGATTCCATTCAGATGAGAGCTGTGCGTCTCGTCGGCGACCTGGAGTTGACCCGAAATCTGGATAGTCTGGAACACCGCAGACATGTGGACGAGATGTTCCTGTTTTACAGATATTTTCACGGCAGATGTTCCCAGTATTTGGGCCGCATCATCCCGCCCCTGGCAACTCCTGTCAGACAGTCACGACAGGACGGCAAGAGCGCACCAGTTCATCGTACAACTGGAAACCCCTAGAACATCGCTTTACAAGAACTCCTTTGTCTGGCGCACTGCATCACTGTGGAACTCACTCCCGTTTTCCGCTAAGTAAAACCTACAGCTATTCAAGAACCGGGTCAATCAACATCTTCACACACACACACACCGCTCGTCGAGCGCCGCGCCGTAGGATCTCCCTTTAGTGTGTGTGCCACTGCCATAAAAAAAGAGAGTAAAATCGGTACTTTATTGTACTTTATTATAAAAAACTCCTTTAGTCTGGCAGCAAAAATAATACTTAAAAAAATCTATCTTAGTGTTTACAAAAAACACTCTATTTCCTACAATAAGACACTTTTCTGGTGCCTATATAATGCAGCTATTTTGTTGGCATATTTCTCTTAGAGGCTAATCGATTTTTCTCTCAGTGTATTTCATGAAAAATACTAGTTTATTAGAAAATTAATGTAGTTTTTATACATATTTTTATTTTACGAAAATAGCACTTGGTAGACGCCTGCTTCGCCTTTGAATTTATTAATTTTTATCCGATCGGACGAAAAACGACACCTTTCCGATGTATTTTCTCACCGCAAAAGTCATGATTCCAGTATATTGTATTCGTTGCTTGGCAACATGCAATAGCTGTACAAGAATAGAAAATAGCTGTCCGGGAATATAACATTCCCGTCCTAGGCCGGGAATGTAACATTTCTGTCATATTCAAACGCTTTGTTTGCCAGATCTGACGTCTTTCAAAAGTAACATTTAGCTGTAGTTTCCGTAGCTACGTAATAAACTTCAAGCTCGCTCGATTCAAAACTTGATATTATGTTGAGTTTAAATTTAAAACACCGTTTTTATCTAGAGTAATATTTGGCTCTATTTATATAAGTACGTATTCTAATTAATTTCGATCGGATAA